>CAKOAT010131821.1:181221-219515 GCA_932364175.1 Eruca vesicaria subsp. sativa
ATCTGGGTCGGATATGTCCGGTTTGTTTGGTCTGGGTCGGATCTTGGTGGTTGGATCCTGTAAATAACTCATGTCCTTATATTAAAACCGTAATTAGCCACTTTTTCGATTTAAATTTAAATAAAAAATATATAATATTATAATAAAAGGTTAAAGGAGAATTTTTTAGAGGGGTATGGGGCATCCCGAGTTAAAACCCTTACTTTTTCAATTTTATAAAAAATGTTACTTGAATTTAAAATTGTTTAAACAAAAACAAATTCTCTTCAAACAAGGGATATTTCATCCAAGATTTTCTTATAAAATACTACCTTCGATTTTCCAAAAAGAAATATACCTTCGAATCTCTTTTAAATAAGTTATATATTTAAAAGAATCTTACTACATCATTCATTCCAAAGGTTAAAAGACATCTAACTGACATGAAAGATAAATATTCTTTTTCTAACATAATCTGATTTGACAAATCAAAATTCTCTAGGGTCAACAAAAATGGAATTGCCAGGTGGAGAGTTAGTCCAGTCACCAACAGAACCGTCACTATAATCGTCCCCAAGCCGTTTAATACACCACAAGTCCTCATCGCATGATAGCACCTTCCAATGTGGTATCCCTCTCCGGACCGGCTCTCCTACGGCCACTTCCGCCGCCACGACACCACATCCTCCTTCTTTCGCCAGGTTATGCGCGTGGCCGCACAACGCTTTCACCATTTTCTCCACGCATGGTCCTTCACCACCAATGCCATACATAAAATGCAGTCCAAATGGCTGAAAAATCGCTGGAATAGACGGAATTTTGAAAAACGGTAGCGTTTTATCCACCAAACGCGTTGTTTTGGCCAACACACGTCGTAGTCTTGATGCACCACGAACTTCTAACCTAAACGAGTCTTTACAGTTCCACACGCTTAAAACCGCCCAAGAATCAGGTGGGTACTCGAGAAACTTAGCTGAACCAGGCCATGACCCTAACCCGGACCCGTAACAGCTGTCACGTGGAACAGCAATGAATGTTCCAAGCGAGAGTTTGTTATTAAGAACAGAGTCGATGTCTCGAGGAAAAAACTCGGTTGTGCTAAATTTTAGCCGGTATAGTGTCTCAGCATCCGACGGTTCAAGCTTGAGAACCGTAACCTGATTAGAAATGTTGACCCGGTGTGCGTAAACCGGGTTGACCAAAATGGACGGGGTACGAAACTTAGTGTAACCACATTTTCCGGTGAAAAGATTAACGGAAGCGTGATTGTCGTTTTCAGTAGCAATGTAGGAATATTCTGCACCGTTTTGATTAAACCATTTTTCTATTTCCTTCACGAGCTGAAACCCTATTCCTAGCCTCCTGCGTAGTTAAAAGTGTGACGTGATTAACATTAATTACCTATAATTAGTTATTAATTAGCCTTAGCTACGTGCATTAAATAAATTAAAAACGAACCTGTGAGTAGGAGAAACGCGGAGGCCCAAAACGTATGCGAGTTTAGTGTAAAGTGGTTTGGTAGTAACATCGAGTGTTTTGCTACCACATGTAACGGTTTTGATACATCCTCGAATCATTCCAACTAACTCTTTCTTATCCTCTGTAGCAATCTCAGCCACCTGTAAAAAGTTTCAAATTTTAGTAAAAGATTTAATTTTATTCCTCATTTTTAATTAAACAACAAACTACTAAAGTAAATCAAAGCACACAGTAAACCCTTTTGGTTAGATTTAATTTTTGTGTACTTACTTCATAATGAGTAAGCTGTTCGAATAACTTCATCTTAGAAAAAGAGGTTTTTAATTGTCTAACACTAAAAGAAAAAAAAAATCAACATTGTTCATAAGTTGGTTCTTAGATATGCTTCATAAGTATTATAAAACAAAAAGAATTCTCTCTAACTGATTGATGATTACTAAAGAACGTCCTATAACTTCAAAACTCTCATTTAATTCAAGCTTCAGAATTTTCTGATTTTTTTTTGAATAACTTCAATTTGAGAAAATGGGTTTTGTTTATTTTTGGATAAGAATTGGGTTCTAGAAATTACCAGCATGAGGTAAGAAGGTGAATGTCGGACACGGCAAATCGGGTCACCTAAGAGATCCGTGAAGAGAGAGAGTTTTCCGGTCGGACCAACTTCGCACCGCCGTTCAACGTCTTCCACGGTAGCTAAGTCCTTGCTCGGGTCGTATTCTCTAACCTCCACAACCGCCGTCATATTCTTTACTTAATCACTAACTCTAAACACAGAGGAAAGAGATAGAGAGAACTGAAAACAAGTGTGAAGTAGCTAGGGTTTTATATAGAGGAAGAGGTGACTGTTGCAATTTAAAAAAAGTCAGCAGATTTTCCGAGGACATAGGATTTTATTTTATTTAATAATCTTATAGGATTAAATATATGACGTGAAGTATAAGCAAAGAACATAGCAGCTATCAATTTTATTATTTTGCTGGCTTCGGAAACTATCAGGAGTTTTCCAATTTGGAGATATTTCAAACGGAGAGATTTTAAAAGTTTTTGAAAATTACTTACTATTATTTACGTCTTGATATATATATATATATATATATATATATATATATATATCTATATATTTATCTATAATGATTTATTTAGGTTCAGACCGTTTAGAAATCTACAAAATAGTATTATTGGAGAGAGTTTAAAAGGACATTGTATTAATTCGGTAATTCCCTATGAAATATGTTATTTCCCAATATTCCCTTTTCTTAGAATAATTTGATCGTCTTGGTTCAACTTGGAACATATTATTTGTTTAGTCAATTTTGCAGTAGACAAATATACGCATCTAGAAGAATTATTTATATTGTGAGATTTACACGAACAAAAATGAAATGATCAAACTATTAGTTAATAAATATGATTCGAATAATGAAGAGATTATTCTTAATTACTTTCAACTTAATCAGTCGTTTCTCAAGTTCACTTAGGAAATTATTATTGATATCATAGAGGAACAATCTATATGGAATTAGAATAAACTTATTAGTATTATAATTAAGATATTATGCTTTTTGATCTATTGCCCATTAAAGAGATGTGGAAAGTGGGAGTGAGAAGTGGAAATGGCGGCTCCTCTTTTAATCTATCTCTCTGAGTTCATGAACGTATACAAATTAGTATATATATTGTGATCATTTGCTCTTTAGCTCAGTCTATAAGTGATGTTTAAGATATTATTTTTCACTAAAACTGAAAACATCATTTGATATTAAACAAATTCTTTATATATATATATATATATATATATATATATATATATATATATATATATATATATATATATATATATATATATATAGATATATATATTCATTACATCAATATAGAAGTATCAAGATGAGCCGTTATATTATTCTCTACATTAATACAACTTAGTTTTCTATGAATATGAACTATGTTTTACAAATTCATATACTAAATGACTTTACCTATCAATTTAGTTTGAGTGCACAGTTATATGAGTGAGTTTTAATGAACATGATCTAACTCGTCATATAAAAATGTATATATCAGTTTTATATATCTTTGGTTTTTAAAAACTTTTGGTTGATTGGTTATTAAATCTTTTAACTAAAAACACTTCAAATTGTTTTAGTTTTTAATATAAATAGAAATAATATATAAATACTGTTATAAAAAATTATATAATATACTTCAGAAAACATAATTATCTTACATATAATACTCTTTATTTTAATATTTTATTATATTTTATATCGTGAACTAATTTATTTAAATCTTGTTCAAGATAATCTGAGTAGTTTTTTTAGTTTTTAATATAAATATAAATTATATATAAATATTGTTATAAAAATTATCTAATATACTTCAGAAAACATAATTATCTTACATATAATACTCTTTACTGTAATATTTTATTATATTTTAGATCGTGAACTAATTTATTTAAATCTTTTTCAAGATAATCTGAGTTCTAGTTTACACACCAAAATTTATATGATAAATAATATGAGCTGAAGTACCTAATGAAAAAACTCGAACTCATAATAACTAATTATATTGAGTTGAGTGAAATATCTTCTTCCTTTGATATCTATATAGCATCTATTTTAAAAGTTAAAACTTATGTGAAAATTAAATTTTTTATTTGATAAAGGGCATCCGTATCCGTGAAAAATAAACTTAACAATTCATAAATAATAATATATATTATTCACTACGAGCCATGTTACGTTTGAGTGACCAAATTTGGCATGTATATTGTCGCAACTATATAAGAATTTATATTAGGTTCAAACATTATAAACTAGAAAACATATATCATACTTGAATAATTGTCAATATATATATACATAAACGATTTAGTCAATAATTCGTCAAAATTTGCATATATTAAAAGTTTGAAACCGACAAGAACTATTAAGTTAGATAGATTTTTAGTATAAAATCAAATCTAATACGTCTTTTTGAGATGATAGCTCTTTAGAGTTAATTTTGGAATGTTTGGATAGATCGATGGATCATCTTTGGACCACATCGATGAAGATCGAGTTGGACTTTGTGGATTGATACCATATTAAACTAGAAAGATTTCCAATCTATAACCAGATAGTGATCAGTGGATTGACTCTTCAATTTTATACACTAGCAATCCACTTCAATTTTATACACTAGTTAATATTCTTTTTAATTTCTGGTGTGAGATATTTTGTATCTAATAAGAACAATACTTCATTAATAAAAAAAGGTGTGTTAGGCGACGACATTCTTAGTTGGCAATAGAAGACAATTGATGTATTATACTTAATATAAGTTGAAACCACCTCTTTTAAAAAGCTAAACTTATTCAAGCCAGGCTGATTCAATCACACAGTTAATCATTTTTAAAATTCCTTGGTAACATTCACCTCTTGAAATCGGATCAGAATGATGAAAGTGTAATATAGTACATAATAATAAATAAAAATATATAGCATAATAAATCGAATAATGAATATATCTTAGCAAAGTGCGTGTGACATGTCCCACTTGTTTCCATTTTTAAGTCTTTTTTTCAACCAACTCTTCTAAAGGTTCAATAGATTAACAAGCGGTGTGAACTAATTATTCTGTCAACATTCAAATAAGTAATTAGTCAATTATATTATTTGTAGATGCTTAATAGCTTATCGACATAAACAATTTGGATTTGATTATATTCTTTCGTCTGTTCATGGGATCAAGCTCTTTCCCGAAAGGATCGTCTAATCATATATAGAGTGTGTGTAGGATGAGGATTCCACCTTTCTCAAAAAGTGAGATACCAGTTTACGTATATCCTAATATCCTTATATTTTTGTTTACTGTAAGATATGGATGTTATCGTGTGGTTATTCTCATTTCCTTTTGTTTTTGGTAAAGGTTATTCCCATTTCGTATTAATCTTTTCAGAAAAGTATGAATATCAAGGTTCTTTAATATATTTTATCTTCAACAGGAAAATATATTACTCAAGACTCAAAATTGTGAAGTTAAATATATAAAAGAATGAAATATATAGGAAAATATATATAACTCATTATTGGACATTAGCAATAATAATTTACGCTTCAAGATATTTATATTATTATATTTATAAAATTATATATGTGTTAATAAGATACTCTACTGAAATTTTAAAGAAATTTTGATCATTGTATTAAAGTAATATAAGCTAATATTTGTTTTTAAATTAAGATAATAACGTTATAGACTTAGTTCTATATGATCATTCAAATATTAATTAACATTATATATATTATATTATTCTTCTTCTCAAATTTCTTATGTCGTTTAATATTGAGAATTTTATGGAATGACAAAGAAACAAAACATCACATTCTCAGAAAATAACTGATATATATAATCACGTTTATACAGTCTAAGCCAAGTTTTATATATATCTAATAAGTTTTCTTTTTTATTAACACAAATCACATTATGAATCTTGTATACATAAATCTGTGCTATATAATTTATCCAATTTATATATATATATATATATATATATATCTAATAACTTTTCTTTTTTATTAACACAAATCACATTATTAATCTTGTATACATAAATCTGTGCTATATAATTTATCCAATTAAAAGTGGATTTTCTCTGTAAAGTTACAACCATCCTAATTTTAATATGGTGCCATCTCTAGGAAATGATGTAAACGACAAGAGCACTTGCGTCATCGGTTCACAATAAACAAAAGAGAGACAAAACCTCTTAAACAAGTATCCCTTATATAATAAAGGAGAAACATTCTAAAAAAAGTACATTCACACTATAATAGACACGTGATAGCACTACAAAAATTTAATAATAAATATAATGACATATTTCCACTATATTCATAAATATATTCACACTATATATTTTATCTTTTTCAATTTAAATTCGGAAGTATGCCCATTAAAACTATGTTTTTTTGGTTTGAATCAAAACATATTACAAATCAAAAACTAAGATATATATATATATATATATATATATTGTATATGGATAAAACTTAGAAATATATTCATAAATTTAGATTTAATTCGTTATCCATTTTGATTTAAATCAAAAAAATATGTATATCCGTAACTCTACGAAGCAAATCAAATACTAAAATATAATATCTAAAAAGAAAGCAAATCACAAATACCAATATTTTTATGAATGGATATCCAATTTGTTCCGTTATATGCATATATATACATATATGCAAATTATATATATGTTATATATATTATAGTTTATATAAGTTTTACAATATTTTACGTATTAAATTTATTATATTAGGATTAGAATCTAAAAATTAAATAATTTTTAATTTTCTTAGAAAATATTATTATTAGATTTTTATTTATTTTTAAATTTTTATTTTATTTACGGATCAAGTCGGATATTCTTTAAAATTCTAAAAAAATAGATTTCTGAATCACAGAATATCCAAATGGCTAAAGATCGAATTAACACAAATACCTTCAAATACTGAAATATTCGATCTCTGCCCATCCTTATTTACAGATACAATTTTATTTTCTATATATAAAAAAAATCACTAATGTCAAGGTCTATTTTTTATTAATTTTATGTTTTATTTTAAACACAAATGTTATTTAATATTATTAATTAACAGTATCTTTATCTATTTATCAACCATTTTTATATATTTTTACATATATATATATATATATATATGTGCACCTTCGTTTGAACACTTTATAACTGAATATTCAACACAACTGAAGTATCTATATTTTTTAAGTTGAAATATTATTTTTTAATGTTTCTTTTACGACCGATCAAATTCTAGTGAAATGATTTGTCTTAATAATTTTTTTTCTTTAACTATTATCGGTTTAGAAAATATAATATGTAACCATTAGTTCGACATCACGACTATCTAAAATTCACAACAGGAAAACAAACAAATAATATTAATTTCTGTTATCACTGAAAAACCAAAATCATCAAAAAATTAACCGAACAAATCCAAATAAATATTGATTTAAAATAATAATTATATTTTAAGATATTAAAAATAAAAATAAAAAATCTAAAACCGAACATATATGCAAATTAAACAGATTTAATATCTTTTTATTAAAAATATCAAATTAATAATCATATTTTACACAAAGTGCAGGTTATGGTCTAGTACAATGGTATTTATATACTTGGAAATAGTTGTGGAAAGTGTAACCAGCGATCCTTCTAAGTTCATATTGGTTCCGTTTATTTGAAAATAGTAATTTCTGGTTCTGTTTTGACCTTTTCAATAAATATATATAAATAAAACTAAAATTTGTTTAATCATATTTCATTTTCCGTTAAGATTGGAGTGAGTCGGACGTTTAGCGGCACTATGTACTTTATACACAGTAAAATTTCTGTAGGTTAATAATGTCAAGATTCTAATATTTTATTAACTTATACAATTATTAATTAGATTTATATTTTGTTGGATATTTTTGTTTTTAAAATAAAGATTCTAATTTAACAATATTACATAACGACTAAACTTTATATTTTGGAATTTATCTAACTTTTAGGATTGTTTAATATATTTAATGTATTTTGGATACATATCATAGAATAAAAATGTGTTTTATATATTTTTAATTTGAAAAAAAAATATCAGAAAAAATTATTATTAGATAAAACAACAAAGTATTTATTTCGTTTATATAAAATTTATATAATAAATAATATTTTATGGTTTTAATAAAACCATATATAGATTCGAATTTTTTAATTTAATTTTTTGTTTTATAAATTATGACATATTTTGTTTTATAAATTATGACATATTTTATTTTGGTTTAATTTGAAACCAATTTTAATTTATTGTTTAGTTAATTTATAAAGTCTATACTATACTGATATATAAGATTGAACAGAGTCGGTTTAATGGCATAGTACACAATATTTATATAATTATATTTAACGAATGTCTCTATATTAAAAATTCAAGATTTTGATATACAGTGAGGAGCTTAAACATAACATAAAGCATGGACCACATCGGAGGGCGCAAAATGTCGAGTAATTAGCAGACAAATTAGTGTTTTCTGGTCAAATTTGTAGAATTCAAACACGGATCATAAATTTATATGATTCTTATTATATGTACCTATGATTAACTGTACGAATAAAAAACCTACAAATTCCATGACAAATGCCTCAAGAACATCACTGAGACGATCTTGATTTATACCCAATCTCATTGTAATAATAATATTAGGTTCATTATCCGTACATTGGGCCGGTGCGGTACAGTAAAATATTTTTCATGTCTGTTGAATTTATATTTATATTTTGGAGGCAGAAAAATTATCGAGCTTGGTCATAAACATTGTGAAAAAATTCGAATATGATTCAGCGATTTAATATTGAATTATAATTCGAATTTCGAACTTAGCCGTAGATTTTATAAGGTATAATTTTCTTTCTACATTATAAATTGGTAATTAAATTAAAATGTGGGGTTTTGACCCAAAATAAATAAATTATGGTTTATATATTTATTCTGTTCTTTGACAAAAAAAAATATTTATTATTTTCTCTCGGCAGTTCACGAAACTTATACAAAGCAAAGAACACCGGATATCTAGATACTGTGACCTTCGAAATTGACTACAAGAACTCAAGAAGTAGAAACCTATATATACTTTTTATACGAGAATATGATACGGTACATATATACGTTTTCAAATTGTATTATATCATATCCAAGCTCAGAGACAAACATATCTATGTGAACGTAAATTAAAGAAAGTTCAATGTTGCCTACGAACACGACATAACAATCTTAATGAAATCAACTTATTTTATTTTGTTAAACAGATCAACTTATATTTTTAATCATAAAGAGCATCGAGGATCCATTAGCCATGTGGTCATTTATTAATAACTGTCGTATTAACTACTGTCGTGTTATTCTATTAATGAATAAACTAGCTAATAAACCCTAATCTTTCACCTTAATTTATTTAGCACTTCACAACGAGGAGGAAGCCACGACCAGTCAAAGCCACGAGCCAAAGTTTTTATTTACGGACTCTAGAGAAAACTAAATCGAAATTCCTAAAATACCCTTGATATGTCTCTTAGTTATGAAAATAAGGACCAGCTGTGAATGTTGGAGGGGGACAAAGGGGCGAGGAGGAGAGACAAAATGGGTTGTTGACATATTGTGTAGGAAAAACATAATGAAATCGAAAGGAAAACAAGTGGTAAGGCTATGTGTAATCAAACAACGAAGTTGGTTTAGATAACGGTCGAGTAACTTTGGGATATCGATTAGTTTTTGTCCACATGACAAAAACCAATAGAAATGTGGGATCCTTTTTGGTTCAGGCTATTATTTAGTTAACAATTTGGGTGGCATGCAGATTCTCTAGTTTTTTCACAGAAATGTAAGGGTTGATTGGTTATGACTATCATACTCTTCTTTAAAAGATCTGCAAAAGAATTGATTTACATGACGAGATTTTAGTGTTCCAAAAAAAAAAGGTTGTAGCAAAAGAATCTATACTATTAAATAAGAATTATTCTAAAAACACTATTTACAAAAGGTTATTACAGCACCTATTCATTAAATTTCTATTATGTTTGGGTCTTTTCTTTTCTTTTTTTAAAAAGGCACATAATAGCTTTTCCACTTGATCCAACAGATTTTCAGTATTATTATGTTTGGGTCTCACTCTTTTTTTGTCAACGGAACTATATTCTTATTTTCTCTAACTAAATGTTAGTCTAAATAATTTATTATGCTGAGATTTGTCTTTATTATTCTGAGATTTTGTACGTTTTGGTTGGTTATATGCCTAAAACCAATTATAATTAATAGGGGTGGACGTTCAGATACTCATTCGGGTTCGGTTCGAATCTATTCGGATTTTGGATTTTTGAGTTTTTGAGTTCTCAAATTTTAGCTCCATTCGGATATTCCTAAATTTCGGTTTGGATTCGGTTCGGAGCTTTGCGGGTTCGGTTCAGGTTCGGATAACCCATTTAAATTATTTTAAAATTTTAAAATTAATTTTATACTTTAAATTTCTAAAAATCTATAAACAAAATAATATATTACAAATAAGTGAACAACATAAGTTAAAATACCTAAAATTAACATATAAATTAATTTGATATGAATATTTGGATTGTGAATCAATAATTGCTTTAAATATTTTTGATGTTTTGAGTGTACTTTAGCAATTTTAGACATGTATGTATGACTATTACATATATTTACAAGTATTTTGAATAACTTCAAAATATTTTATATATATTGAATGTTATTTTTATATACATTAAATCTAAAAATAATTAATATATATAGGTATATAAATCTCTTTCGGATATATTCGGGTACTCGAAATATTTTGGTTCGTGTCAGGTTCGGTTTTAGTTATTTAAATACCAAAATTTTGAACCCATTCGAATATTTAATCAATTTCGGTTCAGATTCGATACTACTTTTTTGGATCGGATTTGGTTCGGTTCTTCGGATCCGAGTTTTTTTGTCCCGCCCTAATCAATAGACATAATTACCATGGAAAATTTTATAAGATTCAATAACCCAATTTGATTATTATCTCATTTTTGTCAGTTTACAACTCACGGCACACTAAATTTACTATTCACCAAGACATGTGTAATGTTTACAGCTCTTTTATAACGTTAAAAAGTCATTTACCAACTTTCTTATATTTAACATAATATATGAAAATATTACTCCAACAAATAAGTCGGACTCTTTACACTTATGCTGGTACTCTATCATATGAAAACGTATTTCAATACATGCATGATTCACCAAGTAATATTTCATAAAAGTATTTTTAATATATGGGTTTTCTATACTATATTAGGCCACTTCATCATTGAATGACAATATTTTAACAATTTTAACCCCATGTCATAAACTATTATACCTTATATACACCCGTAAAACATTTTAAACATTCAAGTTAGAATTAACAAAGGAAAACCCAGGTTAATACTTTTTTGTGTTTTAGAATTCTAATCCACATATTATACCATATAAAGAAAAAAAATCAAATATATTAACCACAAAAATTAAAGTATTTTTAATATGATTTTACAATATTTAAAATTGAAGACACCCATTACAAAGTCTGTACCATTCTAAAACCAATGTTTTATTAAATTTTAGATTTTATTCAATTAAAATTTTCCATGAAAAAAAAATTATTTAACTAATTTCTACCAAGTTAGGACTTCGGCTAAAAATTAATAAATAAATAACAGTTATTATAAAATTAACCTTTAGATCTAGAATAAATCTATATTATAATAGAAAAATTATTATCTTTTTAAAGTGTCCACATGGGCAGATTGTGGACCTGACATTTATTTTTTAAAAGAATAGTTTTGCAAAAGAATAATTTTGCTAAATTTTTCCGAGGATCTCTTCTTCTACGGTATCATGTTTTCAGTGTGTTCCGGTAGCCGTCTGGAAGTCACTCCAACGATGACTTTCTTCTTGTGAAGACAGTGACGGCTTCATGTGACATGTGAGTTTTCTTTACTCAATGGTGTTCATGTCCTCTCAGTTAATGATAATCTATGCGTAGTGAATAAGTGGAAGCCGTCTTATTCTAGGGTTATTTTGTCGTCTGAGCATGGTGGGGCCAAGTTTGTTTTTTCTTATCGTTTGGATCTTTCAATATACTGTTTCTAGCATCTTTTATGTTTTTTGTAATGATGTTTAATATTATAAGACATATTAAAATAAAATAAATAGCTTTGCTTTGATGAGTAACTTCTAATACAAAACAAACTAATCAGTATTGAAGGGAGATGAAATACTTACAAGTTTACCATCAATGATGTGTCTGATTAACCCAATTACTTCAGAAATGTTTGGGTCATAGAAGTCAAGGAAACCAAAGTTACGAGTACGACCAGTTTCTTCATGATCACAGCCTCTAAAACCTCAATGAAATTCTGAAAATACTCGCAAAGACGGTCTTCAGTGGTATTCGAATTAATTACAAATTTATCTTAATTTATTCCCTACAATATCTTTTTGAGAAGTTATTTTCATTTATTTCTAACAAATTTAAAGCTTCTCTATTGCAGGTTCCGAGACCGACTTATCAGCCAAAGATCAATAACAACATGAAATGCAGACAAAAGTGTGGTAAAAAAATCTCTGAAAATACTCGCGAAGACGGTCTTCAGTGGTATCCGATTTAATTACAGGTTTATCTTGATTTATTCCCTACAGTATGTTTTTGGGAAATTATTTTCATTTATTTCTAACAAATTTAAAGCTTTTCTATAGCAGGTTCCAAGACTGACTTATCAGCCAAAAATCAATAACAACATGAAATGCAAAGAAAAGTGTGGTAAGTAAAACTCTCCTCAATCACCCTTTAGAAAAATTATCGTCTCTCAGTCTCACCAACAGAAACACTAAATATCGACATGAATCGAAGGACATCGTTACAAGAATCTTGTCTAGGAATGAAAGAAAAACAACGTTTTTCATATTCAGAGAAAAAAAATCAGATTGAAGCCCACTATATTTAAAGCCAGTTTTTTTAAACCCATTTTTATTTTTAATGGATAAAAGATAATAAAAATTTCTATTTTTAGTCTTTTTAATTTTTTCAACTATTTTGGTATACTATTACAAACTTTTTTTCCATACTCAAACAATTTAAAAAAAAAATCCATTAACAAACCTAATATATATATAACAGTCTAATACTATAAATTTCTAGACATACTACTTTATAAAAACAAAATTTAAAAAAGTTAATTATTTAATAATAAATTCCAGGTTGAATATAAAAAGTAACTTTATTTACTGTTTATATAAATTGTTAAATTTAAAATCAAAATTAAAAATCTTTTTTTTTACACCATTAGAGTTGTGTACTAACAAATACCTAAGTTGGGTAATTTTTTAAAAAGGAAACCAAAAATAAAGTTAATTGTCAATTAAATCATTACACATGTGAAATATATAAATACTTCTGCATATGAATCTATTAATCATTCTTATACTAACATAATCAAGCTGTGTAATTTTCATTTTCCCATTCAGAGACAAATATATACAACTTAAGAAAACAAACAAATATAAAAAGTAAGGATAAAATCACAAAACTAAAACAACATAATGCATCAACAACGTACCCGACTCCGCGCTTGCACGGGGGCTATACCCCTAATAGAACTTGATAATTGACTAGCAATAACAAAAAGTAAATAATATCTCAGTATAACAATAAATTTTAATTTTTCTATCACATTTGCTTTAAATGATAAGGAATTTTTTTATCAAAAATTAAAGCATAAAAAACAAATGGTTTAAAATTGTATACTATTAAAAGTGTATCTATATTTATAAACATACAATCAAATTTATATAGATTTTTATCAGATCAACCAGTATCGAATCACGGATTGGTGATGGGTTTTTGAGTTTTTATTGAGTTTAACAGGTTTTTTATTATCGCCTTTTAAATAAATCCAAACCATATTCTATACGGATTGCCAGATTTATCGGTTTGACTATGAGTCTGGGCTGGATAAAAAAATGTTAAAAACTATTAACAGTTCTAAAAATCTATACTATTAAATTATCTTAAAATCTACCAACTAAAATATTATGTCTCACCAGCTCAATGGATATTATTCTGATAAAATATAAACTAAACATAAAGATGACATTGTAGTTTATACAAATATCTCAATAAACCAACTGATAAATTATATGATTTTTTTAAAAAAGTCATTTTTATATAATACAACTTTATAACTTAATAATGTGCATCAAAATCAAAATATTAATTTATATCTAACATTATTAGTAACGGAAAAATATGTGCGTTCAAAGAGCGAATCAAAATCTAATCTTATCTATCAAACAAAAATTATGGATTATTTCATGTGTGATTTTTTTATTTTTGGAAAATTTCTTACAAAAGTTATGATTTTAAATGATTATATCATGTATTTTCTAATAATAAATTCTAAGGGTCTCATTATTTACTATATATAACTAGAATATAAAATTCATGTGTACAAAATATAGTACCGATTTATATACTTTACTAGTACTATACTTTAGGTTTAATATAATCTATTATATTATTAATGAACCATTTGATTCATTTACATATTATATTGACCCATCTAGATTATCCATATTGCTTTAATCAAAGGTTTGTAGATTTATATAGAGACTAATTTCAATCTGTATATATTTATTTTTTTTTTTTAATAATCTATCTTCAAATATAACATATTAAAACATATATCATTATTTTTATTTAATATTCAATAGTCCCTTTTTATCCTATATATAACTAATACCAAATGTTCAAATATTAGTATAGACGAATATTTTAAAACTTTAACAAATGCAAAATAAAATTACGAAATAATTATTTTTATCTTACTCCTTATAATTTTAAATAATAAAATATACAGGTAAATATTTTTTTTGAATACTATAAGGATTTAAAACAAAATAATTAAATATGTTGTCTCACACATATGTTACCCATTTAATAATTAAAATAAAATTCAATAAAATAATTATATAATAAGAAGTGATAAATATATTTTGACAGTTTAAAACAATTAATTAAATTACAGAACTAAACTATAAAATCATTGTTGTAACAATTATTTTAAATATTTAAATATATGGTAATGTTAAAAATATATACCTCTAAGGATGTAAATATATATATAGTGGAAAAAAAAATGTACGTTGATGCACGTATTGATAGCTAATTGATTTTACAATAAGAGATTTACTGTAAATTGATTTTACAAAATTATTGTAACTTTAAAAAGTTACAGCCATACAATATTATTATTAAATAATCGAATGAAAAAAAAAACAAGAGAAGAAATGAGTAGTTGGATGTGGGAAATTTAGAAAGGTGATTAGTGTTTGTAGGAAAGGTTTAGTATACATGTTACTATTCGGTCGTATTTTTCAACTGTATGCCCTATAAATGACAAATGTATACTTTGTAGATTTTCATTATCAGTATGCATTTGTATAAGAAAATTTCTTATCAATTTACAAATTAATTTTATGGGATCATCAAAATCCAGAAAGTAACACGATGTATAGAGACTACAACTTGAAAACGGTGTGTTGACTGGCTTGCTGAGAGTTTTTGTCCCCGTGAGAGTTATAACTAAACGTAATAGTTTGGTGAGCGCAGATTCCAACATGTAGGTCTTTTAGCTCGTCCGGATCCCCCCTATTATGCACGTTGTCCCTATTGCCCTACGCTTCTGATTGAACCATAAATCTTCTATACCTCTTCGTGCCTTTATTTATACAAAATTTATACGTATTAGTGTCCTTATACGGCCAATATAATTGTACTTTTGTTGGTTATGAAAAGAGTGGCTTATAGTTTCTTCTCCACAAAACACACGGTGTTTATTGAACGTTCTTTGCCAAAATAAAAGACTCGACTACTAAATATCTACTAAAAATAATTCCAGCATATTTATATTTTATTCGCAGTTTATTAGCTACGAGTTAGACAGATGCGACAAAGGCTTTTTTTGTAGGGCGGACAAATCTAATTTTTCCACAAATTTCATACTACATTTCGTATTTACACCATTTATATAAATACCTTAATTTAGGAAAAGTCTAAACTAAATAACATTCTTAAATTATTTATAAATTTTTAATTATTTGTCAAAAAATATAAACTAAATATCACCCTTCTAAATCTTAAACTCCAAACAATAATCTTTAAACTCTAAATCAAAAATATTTGGTATTTTTGATTGAATGCATTTTTTTTTTTAGAAATTGTATTCCGTTTATGTTATTTCAAGCAATCTTTTATACTTTCAAATTGCAGGATGGGTGACTTGGAACTAGACAACTCAGAATACCGTGATACAGAATAGATCATTTTATTATGAAGAACTGGATCTTAACCACAATGGAATCAGCTCTTTCATTATACTTAAAGCCTATGCAAGAAATTACACTCAAAACTAGATTTTATTTTGATTTTAAATTTGTTGTATCACTATAAATTGTTAAAATATCGTTCCTCCATATACCAATTGAATCACTGAAACCCGAAACCCTCTCTAAAAAACGATTGAATTTATTGAGATGTGCAATTATATTTTCATTTCTTTTATTCTGGGTTATATCGATCAAAAACACAAAATTTACTAGACTTGGATATATATATATATATATATATATATATATATATATATTAAATAGTTTTGAACTCTACTTTTACTAAAATAATTCGACGAAAACCGTTCATATGTGTATCCACGGCCGGTCTAACTTTAAAAAAAAAACTTGTAATACCCTATTCTAAACTATAAATTTATGCTCTTATTTTTTATAAAATTGTTTTATAATGCCCATATACATATAAAATTGGTGTATAAAATCGGGATGCTTTAAACGGTCGGTTCTTTTGTCTATGCCGAACCGGACCTGTGTGTACCTATATACACATATATATAACTATATACACACGTGAATAATTAATTATTTAAATTGTACATGAATATTTGATCTGTGTTGGCTAAGGATAAGAAGAGAAAAACATGGAAGGGAGACATGGAGCGTTGTCTACTGCTAATGAGAGTTATGTCATCATAGCTTCTGCCGTTTCGTCTTGTCAAATCAACGCCATTCATCATCATCATCATCATCCTCAACAATATCATCCAAATGCATGGCAGACAAAATTAAGCAACTCCTCCTTTTGATGATTAATCTAGTTAACTCTTTGTTTTAACATGTCCGAACCATTTGTTATGAATATGATGGAACATGCAGGTCAACATTGACATTAATTTACGTGTAAATAAGAAATAAAACAAAATTTAGACAACTAATATTGTAGGGTAAGAATGGTAGCACGGTCAGTTTTATATCACCTTCGTATTATGCATGTCTACATAACCTAAACAACTTCGACAAAAAGCATCCTGAGTAAGTTTCTTAATCGACCGACGTTGACAAACAAATATTGTGTGTTCAATATGCATTCTTATAACCACACAAGTTCATGTATATACGTACCACACGTTTATCGGAAAGTCTGTTACAAATAAACACAAAACTATCTTACAAAAATATAAATACAAAACTAGTAAACACTGGTCTGAACTATTAGTATCTCTTTTTGTGAAAAGAACTATTAGTATCTCATCTCAATTTATTATTGTTCTATCGGTTAATTAAGGGGAAATATGTCTCATTTTATTGTTTCACAAAAAAAAGATGCGTCATTTTATATTATTGTACGTATTTGGGGTTGAGTATGACTGGTAACACTAATCAAATTGTAGTCTGAGTTGTTATGGTTCCCACCAATTAGATGTAGGGAACTGGGATCTATTGTTTCTAATAAAACTCACCTTTTAACAAAATATATTTATCATAATCACTAAGGGTGTGATTGGTGAATTTTAGAGTAACTAGGAGTAATTTAAATAGAGTAATTAGGAGGGAAAGTGGCAGAGTAACAAAAACAGTGAGAGAAAAAAGTGCAAATATACCGTCAGTTAAATAGTAACGAACGTAAGAGAGATATATGATTCAACCTGATTGGCAATAGTACGAGTGGAAATGGGAGAAAAAGAATTATCGCTAAAATATTCTCGCTATTGGTGCTTTCCAGTCACACACTAAGACTGAATTAATAACTAAAAAATGGCGTGGACGTTTGTTTCAAATCATTAGTGTGATTTTCATATTAAAACATCTCCCAATCAGTTTCACAATTATGAGTGTGATTGGAAAATGTTGAGTAAACGAGAGGGAAATAAAAAGGTGAAAATGAGTGGGAAAATGAAAATGGGAGAGAGAGAAAAGTAGCGTAAACATATTTACTCTTGATTAAGTTGGAGTAAATTTATTTGTGTATTTTACTCTCATCTAACAGTAACTAGAAGAAATATGAGTAAATGTTTTTCTACCTGATTGGAAAATTTTTAGAGTAAACAAGAGTAATTGGCTTATCTCCTTTATTATTTACGCTAAAAGTGACATACAGTCACAACCTATATCATTTAGTGCAGAGCTACAACACCGCACCAAATTTGATGTGATATACTGTTCACTACAAGTCTACACCAAATATTATTCACTTATACTTTTATTAAAAAATATTAAATCAAATAAATATCAATTATAAAGTATATAGCAAAGATTTGTACTTCATATATATATATACTAGGTGATTTTTCTGTGCTTATGTACAGATATAAATATTTACAAAATAATTAATTTATAATAATAATAAATATGTTTTTTGTTTTGTTGTTTTTTTATATCGAAAAGTTGTTCTATTACTCAGACTTGAGGTGGTATGGATAACTAGACCAGAATAGAACAACCATATAGCAAAGATCTATATGAAAAGATCTAGTAATCTTAGTTAAAGAATCTGAAATTTCATTTTGTGCTCGTGGAATATGAGATAACTTGAAGGTCGGGAAGCATATCATCAGCATCTTGATCGCCTCCATTTCTGTTGCATAACTTGGCCACACCTGGGGATCTTTTATCCTTGTAATCAAGTCCTTATAGTCTAATCCAAAGTTCTGACATGGCGAATGTTGTAGTATACCGTCTATTGCCTATCGCAGTGTTTTCACCTATGAATGTAAAGCAGTCTCTCGCCTTCTTAAATTTCGCATCCTCATAAGTTCAATTTTTCCCTTACTATCCTTCCAAACCCATCTGCAACCACTAAACTGTGCTGTGGAGGTCCATGAACCATCCACTAAACAAATACTTTCCAAGCTTATGACTTGAGTTTCGGCCCTTCTGTGTTCCTGTGGAGCATGAGTTACCAATTCGTTTGCACTAAACCAGGTTTGACATTCACTTTCCACATATCAGACTAATTTCAAAGGATCCTTGTCAATTTACCTGAATAGTTTATCCAGAAATACTAGATTATCCATGGATAAGTGTCTCTCTCAAGCTCTGTTTCAACAAAACTATTCTTTCTCCAGAAAAGATAATCCATATTGGAATATTTACTCGATGAGAGGAAAATGATGGGGTTAGATAGTGTTGCCGATAGTGATCATACTTGCAAAGCATGAGGACATTCAAAAATGACATGGTTTATCATTTCTTCTGGTTCCCCACATCTTGGACAGTAGTTATCGCATCTCAAATTGGTTTGTGTCAGATTACTCGTTACAGCCACATGTCATGTTATAATTTTCCATATAAGACGACATATCTTCTGAGGTGCTATAATTTTCCAGGCAAAGGCTTGGAGTTTGGTTATACTAAGCTCCATGATCTCTTTTTCTTCATCATTCCTCATCAAATTCCGTGCTACCTAATATCCTGATTTGACCGTGTACTGACCATTCTTAGTGTAGTTCTAGTAGAAAGTATCGCGTCGATGAGTTGAACTAATGGACAAACTTCTTATGAGAGGAATATCATCATGGGCAACATCGTGCTCTAGTAGACCAAAATCCCATTCCTTTGACTCAGCCTCAGTGAGATCACTAACTCTCATATCCGGGTGCATAACATGGGCGGTAGATCGAGCTGGCCTAGCTGGTATAGTAGGAAGCAAAGGATCTTTCCATACCTTCATCTCGTATCCTGAATGGATATTTTTGTCTAATTCTCAATAGGAGTAATTCTCGTGCCGTTGTAAGACTAGTCCATACATAGGATGAATTACTTGTAGCATTTGTTTGCAAAGGCAAACTCATTCTGTAGTATATTCTTCTTAAAACACGAGTTACTAGAGAGTCAGAGAATTGGACTAATCGCCAAACAACTTTATTTTGTGAAGCTATGTTATATAAACACTCATAAATAAAATGTTATTATCTTATTAAAAGGAATGTCTAATTTTTAATTTATATTGTGAAGCTATGTTATATATATTAAATTCTATAATTTTTGTTAACTTTTTAGTTATTTAACATAACTTTATATTTTAAAAATTCTTGCATAATAAAAATATATATGTAATAAAAAATCATAATACATGGTTGATTTGATTGTCGCTACTTTGTCAAATTATCTTGTAAATTATATAATATACTTTTAAGTTTTATAGATATATTTCTTGGACAAATATAAAGAAAACAAAAAAATAAAATTAGTATATACATATCTATATGTTTTCTATTTTATAAATATTTATTTTTATTATTATTTTCTTTTGTAGAAAATAAAATTTAAAATTTAAAATATAATTAGAGATTTATTAAAAAAAATTTTAAATATTCATTAATGGTAAATTAGAAATAATATTTTTTCATTGAATCATCTATTTAGTTAGATTTTTTGAAACTATGATATTGTATCATCAATCTATGTTTTAATTTTTTCAATCATTTGATCAAAAATATACTCATAATATTATGTTCTTATCCTGAATTTTATTTTCGTAATTAATATTTTGCTAATAAATCAGCCGCAATTAGGACAGAAAACGATAAGTCAGCCATATCATCAAATAAATCAACCGTCAAATGAATATTTGCAAAATCTGTATGTCGATGTATAAGTCAGCCATATTTGTGTTCGTAAGTAAGATGTTATCCCATAAATCAGCTTGATTTATGTAAATTAGCCATCACTAACGATTGACTTATGTTCGTAAGTCAGCCAATTTCCCGTAAATTAGTCATGTTGTTTTAACTCAGTTACAAAGTAATTAATACCCTGCGTAACAAATTTTGTAGTGCTTTATGGTTGACTTCATTAATACACGCCAGTGTATTCCTACATGTCGTTGATTTTTATGCTTATGTGACATTAAAAATAATGGCATTTTTATAAATATATTCTCAAAGCATAATAAAAAAACACACTGAATATTAAAAAAATAACAGTAATAAAAAAAGTTTTCTATTGTTTTAATAATATGTTATAAATGTATAATATTTGAGTAAATTTCCTTTTACTATAAGGTATTCTTGGAGCATTTTAGATACGGAAGAAGAAGAAAAACCGACCAAATACAGCTATCTAATAATAACGGCATGAAATAGTATGATGAGATAATCATTTGGACAAAGGGAAACATTTAAAACTGATAATTGATAGATGCATATAACCCAAAATCCAGCACGAGAAACGTTTTCGACGTACTCATTCAATTATATGCTTCCTTATTCGATTTCCATATGTTTTAGATTCAACATCATTACAATATGTGTACAATTTGACCTTTGGTGTGAGTAAGTCATCAATTTTTTTTTTTGTTTGAAACTAACTCATCAAAATTTGAGAGATCATTTACTCCGAGGTATTTTTTGGAGCATTTTGACACTGAAGAAGAAAATAAATCTGACCAAAATTGTTACTCTCCCGTTTCAATTTATTTATCGTTGTAAAGTAAAATTTTCATTTTAAAATAAGTGTCATTTTATAGTTTCAATGCAAAATTATTAAATTTTTTATACTATTCTATTTTTCTATTAGTTGAAAAGTGATTATGTGTACAAATAATTATGTTTTATCTTGAAAATATATAAAATTAAATGTTTTCTTAAATGCAAAACCATAAAACAATAGCTAAACTGAAACATAAGGAATATTAGTAATAACGACATGAAATAGTATGATTAGATAATCATTTGGACAAAGGGAACCAGAGAGATTAAGCTAGAGAAAAATGACAAGGAGAGATTGTTCGACAGGCACAGTACTCAAGATCGGATTATGTGCTTAATGTCCCCTAATCACTCTTTAGATTAGATTACAGATTCTTTTGCTTTCTTGTTGTCTACAGTTATTGATCCAATTAATTGGTCACCACACTCTCTACTCACAGCGCGTTCTTCCACGCTCCACAAGACCTCACCCAGAACCTAGGGAACAATTTAACAAGTATGACTTTGACTTTCGTAAATTACTTGTTTTTTTTGAATTTTGTCTCTCGCTAATATTTTAAAGACATTGAAAATATGTAATTTAAGAAATAGTTACAGAGAATATTATAAGAAAACTAGTTACTAAACTACAATTATAGGATTGTTATCAAAGTAGTTGTGTGTCAAAAGATAAAGACATGTGGCTTTCACTATAAACCTTACGCATTTTTCTATATATATAGTAGCTTTTAAGAAATTTGGAGTAAGAAAAAATGTTTACATATATATCTTCTTGAAAATATTACACAAAATACCACTTTTCTACATTATTATTATTATATTATGGGGGTAGTTTTTGCTACTAATGTAGTTTTGTTTAACCAATTAGTACCTACTTTCTAGCTATAAACTAAGTAAATAATGTTGTAATTAAGTGTCATTTACACTAACTAAATTTAACATCTGTTTTTAGTTATAAGACAAAATAAAATGGGTCCATGTACCTTTTTCGTTTTCTTTTCTAAATTTTTGTAAAATGAAATATGTTATTTCAGATTTTTTTCTAACAAAACTTGTATATATTTATTGTCTCTAGTCTTTAGCATATTTTTTTGAGATATGTCAATCTACATCTTAGATAGTGGTATAATGGTTATGTATATGACGATGACATCAACAACATAGACCACTTCAAGCTTTAACCATGGCGGCTACGTCTTCTCTGGCCGTTCTCTACTCTTGCTCCGAAAACACAGGTGATCCACAGCTAAGCTCGTTTTCCAAGCCGAAATGTTTGTCTTCCACGTGGTGTTTCATGGCGATTGAATCCGGTCCGTCATGTTCTCACTTTGACTCAATCCTCTGTGCCGTGTTTCAGCTTCTGCGTCATTGTTGTAATTCATCGTCGTCATGACCTTTTTTCCTCTTGACGCGCTATCCAACTTTCTAAAAAGAACTTGAGAACAACGATCGCTAGTTTTGGCATTTTTCACACCGGATCCCTCAACTTTTGTATCATTTCGATTTTGACCCTAATGCTCCTTAAATGTGCAGATCCCTCCTCAAAATTTTCCAAACTTCCAAATTTGCTTTTTAATTCGTATGATATGCAAATGAAAACATAAATAAAATGAATAGACCTAAATACAACCTAAAATGATATAAATGAACTAAAATGACACTCAAAATCTTTAAAATCATAAGATATCATGAAGTCTTAAATCGCTTACCTTTTTCTTGGATAGTTTTAGCTAAAATAATTTTGCTAAATAAAGTTACATAATTAGTTTTCAAATAAATATATATTTGAAAAGTTACCCATCACAACAAATTTCTGTAATAATTTTCAATTAAGAAGTAAGGTAAAACATTTTAGTAGGAAGACGTCATTTTAGCGAAAAATCTCATCTAACAGGTTTTACTAGAAAAGGTGTTTTCAGGTTTACTTCAAACGTGATTTTACGGTTTTGTGTTTTCAGCAAGATAATGTGATTTGCAGTTTCAATGAGAAAATGTCATTTTTACGGTACACTGCTTTAATAATATACAACAAGGTAATAACCGCACCCAACGTGGAGTGAAATATTTATTAAACTAATAAGTTTTTAGAAACATTTTGTAATAATAATAAAATATAGGTAAAATATATATTTAATGATTTGATCAAAATAAATTGTAAAAATATTTAGTTTTTCCTTTTAAGTATGGTACATTAAATAAATATATTTTATATGGTATATATTCAAATTTTAGATGATATTTAAATAGGTATATTAAACGATAATATGAATATCTACTAAATGAAGTTTCCTAACCATATGATTTTTATGATCATTGTGTATCTTATTATAACAATAACTTAAAACCATCGTGAGATTTATAAAAAAACAGTGCGGCCTTTTTAAAAGTTTTAGTAATTTATACTCATTTTTAATTCAAAATATAACATATGCAAAAAGTGTAAAATTTTATATATGATTAATGTGCTTATTTAAATTATTTTAATAATATAAATTAAACAAAATGATATAGGATATACAAATTGTTAGCAAAACTTTATTATTCAAAATCATTAGTTTTCATATAATCACATTAGGTAATTCATTAGTTTTAATAAGGAAAGTAAAAATATTTTTACATATTATTAATTATATTTTTAGTTTAGTGAGAAGTATAGTATATGTTGTTTAAATAAGAGATGGTGAGGGTGATCGAGTAGGGTTTTGATGCTTTTTTGAGATGGGGGTTATGGAAATCTAAAGATCAAAATGGAGAGACATCAAATTGGATAGCCAGAATCTCCTCAGAAACGATGGGTTTGGCAAAGCATTGATCTGATTCAAGATGGTTTTTAGGTTAAGAAGATTGATTTGGATCTCAGGGCTTATGGAAAGAAGGGAATCTCCGGATTTGTTTTTTGCGAATATTTTCTTGCTTTCATATTATCAAATCTCTGGATCTTTAAGGAAACAAAAATGGTGGTGTGGGTGCTCGCAAAAAAATTGAAGATTACGGTATGCTAGAACCTTGATAGACAGATGTATGAACTCCAGTGAGCAAGATGTGAAGGCTCTAGTCATTATGTTGCCAAAGATTTGGAAGGTGAAGGGTAAAGTTGTTGGCAGTGATCTCGGACTTCGGAGATTCCAGTTTGATTTTGAGGAGGAAGAGGATCAGAAGAGGTTCTGAAAATGCAACCTTACCATTTCGATTATTGGATTATCTCACTAGTGAGGTGGCAACCGATGATGAACAGAAACTATCCCTCAGAGATTACTTCTTAGGCCTAAGTTCTGGGGGTTCCTCTTCCATTCTAGGGATTCAAACTTTTGAAAGTATAGGAGATGCTCTTGGTACAGTAAAGGAGGTGGATATAGATTATGGGCATATTCAGGTGGTGATAGATGGTTTCCATAACTTGTGCTTTGAAACAACCATAGACTTCAGTGGAGGTGAATTCCATGGTGGAGAGGAAGCCCCCAATCTCATTGAAGTACGAGAAGCTATTTGGTTACTGTAAGACCTGTCTTAGTCGTGGCCATGACTTAGACAACTGTCCTTTTAAGTGTGGAAAGCCAGAGGAAGAAAAGAGAGGTTAAAAGAGAGGTTAAGGATGTTACTTTGGAAAGACATTGAGAACGTTCAGCCAGTTATAAGGGAGTGGTTAGGTATAACAACTTAATTCTCTAAAAACTGTAAGAATCAATCTAATGATGACATATATCATAGTTCACATGTATAATGCTTATTAAATAATATATAAGGGATGTAAACAAGTGAAGTTGTGCATATGTACACATGTAAACATGTATACAAGCGAAGCTTTACACATGTTCACATGTATGATCAATTGCAAATCTTTATTATAATGTCTATCTAGTATTTTTAAGAGTAAATTACTCTATTACAACTTCTAATTGTAAATTTGACAAACTTTTTACGAACCATTTTTATGGGTGACCAAAACATCTAAAATTCTTGAAAAAATTAAAACTATATATGTCATATTACTTATAAATAAAAAAAATTGTGTTTACATTTGTAGCTCTAAAAGTTACTTATAAAAAATTACTTATAAATAAAATTTTAAAACTATGTCATATTACTTATAAATAAAAAAAATTGTGTTTACATTTGCCAGTGCCAGTGGAGCCCGCAAATAGTTGAAGCAACAACAAAAACCGAACGCTTATTTAACATCTACAGGCGTCGGGGCTTGGTGTTTTGGTGGGGCCCTAATGCCTAAGCACCTCCATTTCTCACGTGATAATACTGCTCTAAGATGCAAAAAGTTGGACAAAACTAGTTAAATCTGTGAAATTCGAATGCCGTGCCAGTTCCGAGACGAGACGACGACAGCAGAGAGGATCAAATGGAGGACAACGTGGATTGGAGCTTCAAGATAAGGCATGATGTTGGTGGATCGAGCTCACAACAGCTTGATGGAGATTAGTTCAACGACATGAAACGCCATTTGTTTAGAGATGAAGCACCACATGTTGGTCCGAGTGAGAAGAAGACTGCTGCGGAAATAGGCTGTTCCGGTGTTACTTGTTGGAGAAGAATACAAGTTACAGTCTTTACTGGAGATGATGAGTTATGATGGATGAGAAAGAAAAGAAACCTAAAATCAACAAATAAACTTTTTGAAATTCTAAACAAAAGAGAAAAAAGAAAATTAGAATCTTGTTATGTGCTCTCATATGGAACTTTTAGAAGAGCATTTGTAGATAAAATATATACAACTTTAAAATAATTATATATAATTTATTTATTTTTTTAATAATATACAAATATTTTTTAATAAAAAATAAAATTTTATAATAAAAATAATATTTTTTTTAACTTTTTTAAAAAGAAAAATATTTGACATTTAAAATATAATATAATTTATATAATTACACATATCCTTCATTTTTTTAATAACAAACATAACATAATATATATATATATATATATAATATAAATATATGTATATAACACAACTGGCACATTCCAAAATAATTGTTACTCGAACATCTTTACCTTTGGCCATGAAACCTCCTTTGGATTTATGATTCACCTCCAATCTTCTATTTTCATTTTAGGATCCATAAAAAGTTTTTCCTTCTAATTGAATGTCCTATTCCCCTACCCTATATATATATATATATATATATATATATATATATATATATATTTAGAAACTAATAAATAAATTATGTAACATATATTCATTTATATGCTAATTTAATATTTTAGAAATAATTTTTACAGTTTTAAATAATAATATTTCATATATAAACTATAGTATAATTTATATAATGAATAAAATTAATTATTTTAATAACAAATACATTAATAATATATATTATAAATATTTAAATATTATTCAAAAATAATTTATCATTATATCTCTATAATATTATTTGAGAAGTCAGTTTCCTACATGTCGCGCTCACGTCAACTCTCCAATGGTTGATTACATAGATACCCTTAATGAATTGTTAGATTTTAAGATTATTATTAAGTTTTTTTATTTAGTTTATTTTATTTACCTTTTTACAAATAACATATCTAATATAAAGGAAATATTTCTAAAATTTTAAAACAAAATATATGTATATAATATGACTTTATTAAAAAAGGAAAGTTCACAAAATAGTAATACCCCATTAATATATATTTTTAAATAACATAAAATATATTTTCAAAATAATTAAAAAAAATAAAAATATATATATATATGTATGTTCAGGAACATCCAAAAATTTATCAGTTACACTTTAGTTTTTACTATTTTTTAGAAATCAACATATAGTTTGATAAATATTATGAAAATACATGTACATTTAAGCGATAAATAAAATTAATTTGATTTGACTTAACTAAAATAAAGAGTAAATAAATATTATGAAAATACATGTATATTTAAGCGATAAATAAAACTAATTTGATCTGACTTAACTAAAATAAAAAGTACTTATACTTCAATTTTAATTTAAAAATATATTTAACTCAATATACTCACAAAATGAATGACTCGACTAATTTAATTTATGTCAAAAATTAAACATTTAACTACAATAAGAACATATAATTTTATAATAAAAAATAATAATCTATTTAATTTTATACATATAAATTAGAGGTTGACTCAAAGCATATTTAAAAAAGAAAAATATTAACCAATTTACAATTTAATTCTTTTGTAGAATTTATATATATGCATGAGACTTCAAAATATTATCATTAAGTTCATTTATGTAATTTTGAATCAAACACTTCAGCTTATTATTTATTTCATTTTAAGTATAATATATATTAAGTTATATACAATCTAACTATAATATATTTACATATCTAAGAATATATTTACATATCTAAGACAATAACCAACCGAAATGAAAATAATAAAATTAATCAAAGTTTTATTATATTTAGAATAAAAAATATTATAGCTGAATTCGAGAAATAGATGTTACCTAATATACCAAATTGATAACCAAACCGATTTTGATCCAAAAATAATTCAACTGACAATAATATATTCAAAGTTATATGTATAATTAGAATAATATAATATTTATTAATATAAATTATGTATATAAATTGATTCAAAACTAAAACTTAAACTAAATATCAATTAATTATTATAAAATTTTAGTTTTATTAATATTCATATCCGTGCATGAGCACGGGAAAATCACCTAGTTAACTATTATGATGATTACTTTTATTACTATCATTTTATTAAAAACTTTAATAAAAGCTTATAGTTTCTACAACGTATGTCTTTACAACATAGTGTTACTACTTTATCATAGAGGCCTTATCATTCTATCTTTTAATAAACATTTGCGCTACTACTTTATCATAGAGGCCTTATCATTCTATCTTTTAATAAACATTTGCTTTGTATTTAGATCAAAGTCTCCTGAAATTAAAGAGTAGACTGTCGTAGATGTGTCCGATTCAATATTTATAGATTATAGAGAACGATTAAGATTTCTGGATTAAATAATGAAACTTAATTATTTAGCATAGTTATGAAGACAACCCAAACATGAAGCCTTTTCAGGTTCTAATTTTTAATACAAAAATAAATCAAAGAGATATAGTGAGTACCCAAAGACGACCCAAACATGAGGCCTTTTCAGGTTCTAATTTTTAACACAAAAATAAATTAACGATGCAGGTAAGCTGATCAAATTGGTCAAGTCGTCCGAAGAGCTTTTGTGTAATATGTGAGTGCCCAAAGACTAAACATGTTTCTGTAAGCTGGGTAATGCAGCAGCAAATTCATCTTGTATGCTCCCCTCATTTCCTATAAAATATTTTAACAAAATATCAAATATAGCCAAAAAAAACTCTGTAGTCTGGAGATAGAATAGCCTGCTTTTAAATCTTAATAACGGTTTTTAGTCCAGAAGTAACATCATAGTGAATCCGAAAATACACTGTTTATTATAATGTCTAAATATTCTGGACGAGTACCCACACTTTCTCTAAGACAAAGTCCAGTCAACACATTCCACTGGGAGAACAATCCACTTTGACTCTAATTAATTTATTTTTTGAAAGTAGATATTATTCCCAACGGAATTGAACCAATAACCCCTTAGATTTCTAGTAGATAATCAAAATGTTTTTTTCCCTTGTTTATTGTGAAATCTCTAATAATTTCATACATATATATGACCCTTTGAATTTGGTTTCTAGTACACTATATTCAAGATATCAAGAACATATGGACAGACCATTTACCTGTTGTGGGAAATCACCATTATCCAACTGTGAATTAATCAACACTTTGGCAGCACGGTGAACAGGCAAAGGGTCTCTCTCCATTTGATCACCCATAATTAGAGCCATCATTGCTTGTCCTGTATTCACCACATTGGTCTTATTTCCATCCAAGGGAATATATTTTTTTCCGGGACAAGAGAGATAACTCTCTCCCCAACCACCTTCAATGTTTTGTGTCCCAAGAATAAACCGAACCGCTCTACGGATCGTCTCACAGTTATGGTAAGTCTTGCCTGCAGCCACCAAACCTCGGACCGCAAAGAAGGTCCCATAAATGAAGCATACACCCCAGTTTCCATACCATGAACCATTAGGCATTTGCAAGCCCTCTATATATTTCACTCCTTTTGTTATAAACCCTTCGATTTCTTCCCTTCTATGGTCGGGAAACTGTTCCATAAATTGCAATAATGCCACTATGGCCGACCCCGTGCATTCTAGAGACCTTAAAAGCGTTGTGTACCATACTTTAAATTAGTTTAAAAGAAAACGCAAGATTTGTTAACTAGTAAAAATAAAAACAAAAAGGATGTCATGAAGATTGTATACTCATGTTCGACGATTGTCTCCTCAACAAACTCCACAGGATTAAGCCACTGCATTTTAGTTTTAGGCATTGTTACACTATCCCCATTAGCCTCTTTTAATTTTATCAGAAAAATAAAACTTGAAACATATATTAAATTACAGCAATTAAAAGAAATAAATGGTACCTCTAGCCAGGTTTTCCCAGGCGCTGGCTCCCATATTGCTATACCTCCGTTATTGCTCTGTTTGTATTTTACGCAAACAAATAGTTACTAATTAGTAACTCTTAACATTTTGTTTAAGAGAAATCTAATGGACTAGAAGAAAAAATTGCTAAAACTGACTGAAAACTTGAATTTGAAAGCAAATATATACCCTAAATTCAATCAAATGAAAAAAAAAACCCAAATAGTGATGAAATTACGACTATCGTTTTATGAGAAAACCAAAAACCTGTAAACATTTTTGCGATTGTAATCACCGACAAAGAAATCTTCTCGGAAAGTGATCTCGAGAAGACATCTTGAGAAGACTTTTCGAGAAGTCTAATCATGTATTTATTTATCATAGAGTATTCTTGAACAAATTGTTAGTATTACTTAGTATTGATAACTATTGATTTTTAATATATAAAATCAAACTCTTTGTTGAACTACATTATCAAAAAAAATCTCTTTTTTAGAACTTAGTAAAAAAAACTCAAACAGTTACCCTTAATGAAAAAAAAAAAAATAGCTACCTGCAAAGAGAGAAGTATATTGATGGCATCATAAAGCCTCTCCACATCCATTTTCTCGCCAATGAACTCAGACGGCATGCTTTCAAAGATCAGGCAACACTAGCCACATATTATCATGTTAAAACCTCATATAAGTAAGATGAGACCAAAATGTATTATATAGAATGCATTGAAAGGTATACTGGTTATCAGTTAGCTTTGAATCAAAAGTCCATTAGAAAATAAAAAAAAAATTGTATATCAAGAGTTTAAGACAACACAAACTTTTTTAGACAAAGAAGGAATCCAAAAGAGATAAGACGCACACCTTTAAACTCTCAGAAATACAATCACTAACGGGCCATCCTTGATCTTTGTCTGAAAAACTCCAACCTCCTTTCGATATGTTTCGAAACATTTTGATAAAGTCACCAGGAGGATTCTCTGTAATCTGAGATTTCCTCAAGTAGGAGTATCCCTTTATAAGCGTTGATCTAATCTCATTATTAACATCAGCAGCTAACATCACTTGTAGCAAGAAGGCTGTATCCCATATTTGGCTACCAAAAGTCTACACAAAATATTAACTAAAAGAAAAAATTAGTAATAGTGTGGAGAGTCATCTTGGTTTTGATTTATAATATAGGAGTATGAGTTAGTTAACCTGAATTTTCAGGCCATCCTCGCCAATCCATAAGAAGCCTGGGACTTGAGCCAGATGTTTCTTAAAATAATGACTCTTTGGGTCTTCAACCCAACAGGCAAGCATGTGAAATGGCTAGATGTATCAAAAAGGAACATTTACAACTTGTTACACCTAAAAGAAATGATAGCATTTATAAAATTGTTTACCTTTGGGATAGCACCACCGGTTATGTATTGGGTGGCTTCGTCATGGTAGTGAATGATTTCCATCGTTTTTTGGAGAGCTTTGTGCCTTATGAGCTTGTTGAAAGGCCAAAGGTTGAAGATATTCTCCGAAAACATATGAACAATGTTCCAAAACCAGTCTTGTACAAATGACTGTGGAAAGTAAAGATCTTCCTGCATATCATAATCATCACTTTTATATTGGACATCGAAAGATGCACTTTAGTTTATCACAACATGTATTTATGAAGCCAGTTCTAAAAAAAAAAAAAAACATGTATTTATGGCTTAGGTTACCTTTGCGCATAGATTGCGAGCTTGGCTCCAACATATCTCTTCGTAAGGCTGAGGATAAATCTCTTCACGGACCTGTAGAATGAGTGGTGTAGGTGCGGCTACAAACTTTTTACCATACAAGTATGATAAACCCATGAAAACGTCCCGCAAATAGATCCATACAGTACCTGCACGCATGATTATTTATAGATGAATACATTCTAAACAGCTACGCAGTAAAACTGAAATTGCATACATTTTCTTTTTCTAATTCAATGGTAATCTGTCAATGCCATCATATTATATGCGAGTCAAATTCAAACCTCCATTAATAGGAGAAGAATGCGGAAGGAGCCAGAACTCAGGCGGGATAGGTTTGCAGCCAGACCAATCATAAACTCCAAGAACCTAAGTGTTTTAAGTAGAAATTAATATTAACAAATTAATAATGAGTTACTTTGAAATTAAATATATATAACCAGAGTAGAGAGTCGTAAATACAGAAAGCCAAGCTTTTCCGAGCAGTGGCGTATAGGTAGCCCCACCATGGTCGAGGATCCATTTACGAGCCATTGTACAAGCACTTTTACCATCATGATCTGCTTCTACCTCAAATATTTTTAAGCAAATATAATTAAGGACCGTGCTGAACATAAAACTGTGGCTTTCTACGTGTATTCCCCAGCCACCATTCTCGTTCTAGGTAACAATAATGAAATAATATTTTATGTCACGTAGCGGACATTATTAAATGAAATAATATTGATGTCACCTATTTTTTCTAGATTGTTTACCTTTTAATAGAAGCACAAACAGTGTGAATGCTTTTGATATGAAGTTTAAATCATTTATTATCGTTTAGTGTTTCACAAACAGTTGGAAGAAACTACTTCAGTTTGTCAAAAAAAAAACATAATATTTTGAAAATATAGTTATATTTTGAGGTTATGTGTAAATTGAATCTCTAACACGTATGCCATAGTCTCTCTCACGAGAAATTGTCTATGCTCTCACTTCTCTTCTTCTATTCTTCTTTTCTTTATTACCGAAAAATCCTAAGATATATACTGACAATGATGATCTTATGTTCTCGTTAGATTATCGAGCATTTTAGAAGCCAGATAAGCTATATGATCAAACAACATATGTTATTAATCAAGTACCTGATGGTTGTACATGTAACGTAACAACTCTTTTCGATGTTCTTCAGAGAAGATTTTATCCAGATGGCCCGTGACATATAAGCATATAACCTGATATATTTTGAACTATTGATTTCTTTTTCTTCTCACGTAGCCTTTTTAATTATGACTAGATTTTGACCCGCGCAACCGCGCGGGTGTTTTTTTCGTTTATAGTTAGTTATATAAACATTTTGTTTTCACTTGTAAATTGGTATATATTATAGTAATCACATATTTACGATATGTATAGTAAATATTTTTCAAACATAAAATATTATATAATAAGTTTTTTAATCAAATAAATTGTTTCAAATTTTCTATATTATACATGTTTTTCAAACATGTGTTTGTTTCTTCTTCTATATTTTATTGTTTGTTAGATTAGTATTTCCTTTTTAGATAAAGTAATATAAATAGAGCTTGATTAAATAGATTGTTTCAATTTTTCTAAATATTATACATGTTTTTCAAATATGTGTTTGTTTCTTCTTCTATATTTAATTTTTTGTTATATTAGTATTTCATTTTAGATAAATTAATATAAATAGAGCTTGATTAAATATTAGTATACTTTAATTTAAAAAGATAATATAAACTCTTTTTTCTAAACTAAACTTATAGCTTCATTAATTAATATTATAAAGAATTTTATTTTAAAAAAAATTTAAACAATTTCTTTTTTCAAAAAAATATAATTTTAAAAATTTACATCGAAATAAATTTATCTAATATATATAGTGTGAAAGTTTGGTTAGGATATATAAATATTCTATATTACTAATTTGTGATTTTTGTTAATATATTATGGATACATTTAATTATTATTGACATATTTCTTTATAAATAATAGAAGATTCCTAAACTTATATCTATTGACATATTTTGGGTAACTAATTTGGAAGGTGTGATTGACAAAAAAAATTGACAAAAAAAAAATTTGGAAGGTGTGGGATAATTTACCAAAACCAAATTGTTAAGCGTATTTTTGTTATTATAGATATTATTTTTCATAAGATATAATAATGATAAGATTATTAGAGAGTTAATGTAACATAACTTTCTAGTAATAGTTCATTTTTTAAAAAATCACACATGAACTCAAGTCATGACTTCTGTTTTAATATATAAGATTTTGTTGAGAGAGTAGTAAAATAAAGCTCACAAAGGGGGCTATAAAGAACATGCAACCAGAGTTTTCAGCAGGCCAATGTCCATCATCAGCCTGCAACGCTGCCATATAGAGTAAACCTCTTCTTAGTGCTTTCTCTGCGTCTTCATACGCTATTTTCTCTGCATCATCTATTACCACTCGCGGAATATTTTGCTCGAATTTTTTCTCCCTTAGAAACTTTTCAATAAATAGAAATACAAAAATTATATTATGATCTACAGTGTTACATAAATTGATGTTACTGTGAAGGATTTTACCTGCATACGCCACAGGAGATCCGCACTGGCCTTGTAATGTGACCGATTGGCTGAGAAATTCCGTCGAGCCTCCTCTACCTCGGCTACTTCCTCTGGAGAGCCTGCGTCAGCATCAAACTCCCAAATTTGCCTCCCGAGATAATTGTTGGTGCTGAACAAGTGAGGGTCTTGTCCCGCCTCAGCTCCGATCTTCAGCTTCCACATTTTGTATCAATCCTTGTACCTACAAATTAAGAACAAGTTAGTATGTACCAAATCTCTTGCCGTGGTGACTTTGTAAATCGTTTCTCTTGAGTACCAGCTTGTCCTCTATTTAATTAACCATATACTATATATACTGTTCAAATAAGAATACTTAATTGACGAGTTAAGTGATTCATATTCTTACATATACTAGCAAAGTTATGGAAAAGAAATATTGTAAAGGTTAACCAACAAAGTCAAATTTGCGTTCTCAGATCCTCCAGTTTCACGTTTTTAATCTGTTTTTGGTTCTCAATTAAAATCAAAAGTTAGAGAATCCCTTAAACATTATTTGAGATGTGATTTTGACAAGTGTCAATATCACATTCATTCCCACCAAAAAAATGATAGCATTTATCTACTCTATTAAAATATAGTTATTCTTTTTATCTACTGATATAAATTGTCGTTTAAATTTGGATCATTTCTAAAGTGTTATAAATAATACACGCCATATTTTATCGTACAAATATGGAATATTCTAAAAATATATATCATCAAAATATGAAATATGGAAATCTACTAATTATATGAAACCAATAGATTTCACATCTTAACAGTTCCTTAACAAATATGGAATTCTACTAATTATATGAAAACAATAAATTTTGGAAATCATAATATACCATTTAATATTTTAACATTTCCTTAAAAAATATAAACAGTATCATATATGTGAAATAAAAAAACCAAAAAAATATTAAACGGTATCATATATTCAAAAAATATATATGTTCATTTTAATATGTAGAAAATAAATTAAAAAAATACCAACGATATTGAATAAACTTTTCACCTTAATGGTTCAAAAAAATCAATTACTATTTTCAGACCCAAAGATGTTTGATATTTTAACAAAACAAATTGTCCAATATTAAGCACTTATTTCAGTCACTCTGTTTTAATAAATTTTAGTGGTAACTTTGCAATAATTTATTATTTTATTTTTCTTAAATAATTTACTGATTATTTTTTTAAAACAAATTAAATGTAAATCAAAAAACAAAAAAAAAAAACATAACCAATAGCTGAAAGCGCATGTTATATTTTTTCTTTCGTTTATCTACAAAATAAACTATTGTAATTTTTTTTTAAAAATGGTCATCTTTCAATTTTAAATTAGATATTCGATTATTTGAGATTTCTTTGTTGGTAATATCAGTTTAAATTTTGTCATATTTTCATTTGTGTGAATTTTTTTTAAATGGACCTTTCCTAGAAATTCATGTTTTATTTATTCCTTAATAATATTTTATGCTTACTATATCACTCCCATCATTGCAACAATAATATCTACTTTCCTTAATATTCACATGATTTATTATTATCTTCCATTAAATGCTCATCGGTTTAAACGTAGGATATTTCGAGAGTATTCAAAGCTATTAATTTAAGATCACATACATATATATTGTTTCTGTAAACTCCTCATATGGTTTCCTCATCTATATTATTAAAATAAACTCATTACATTTTCATGTATAATTTTTTTTTATAATTGTTATATTAGATATATTTTTTCTACTTGAGTAGCGCGTTGGATCTATGCCCTCAGTCTCCAGTGTTTTAGGAAATGAGCTAAGTTCCCAATGTGAGAGACATGAAGTGAGGAACCTTCGAATTATTAATTATTATGATAAATATAAATGAAGTAGTTCGAAAAAACAAAAAAAAAATATAAATAAAACATTTAAAATAGATAATTTTTTTTACTTTTAAAATAAATCATATCAAGTTGTTTGGAAATAATCAGTTGATAAAATAGTTAAGCAAAGTGAAAAAAAAGATATTCTAAAATTTGTTGAAAATAAAGTTAGTTCTATTTTGTATTTCAGTTTTAATAATATACATATATATATCTATATCAAAAATATTCATATATATATATATATAGTTTTATATTCATATTAAAGTTTCTATCAAATTTTATGAAAATGATTTAACCACAATCTTAATTTCTAACATTTTATGTAAATATTTTCAAGAATTTCGTAATAATAATAAAATATTATTATACATTAATATATATTCATTTAATGTTTATAAAATGAAAGATAAAAATTATTTCATATATTTATTTATTTTATAATCATAATCTATCATATTAAAATAATTATATAGCTGAAATAAATATGATAAATTATGTTAAATTGATATATTTATATTTTTTATTTTCAAAACTATAAATATTACGTTTAAATAATATATTATGTTTGTAAAGCAGGTTGACATAATAAAGTATATAATACATGTCTAAAAATTAACTTATCTTAAACTTTTATATATACAATATCTACTATCTAAAATGAATAAACATAAGAAAATTGTTAAAAGGTATTATAGGATTTGAAGTGATGGTAAGAATTTAGCATAAAATTTTTTTTAAAAAAAATTAAAATATGTTGTTTCATGCATATATTTATTTTTTTAATAATTAAATGCAAATTAAATAAGATGAATATATAATAAGAAGCAACAAATACAATTTGACGGTTTAAAACAATTGATTAATTACGACATGTAATGTATAAAAAATATTGTATTAGAAATAGTTATATTTATGTAGAATTGACACTATAATATATGCCACTAATAATATTAAAAATATCTATAAATATATATTAAAAAAACAAACATCCGTGCGGTTGTGCGGATTAAAATCTAGTGGTTTTTAAAAAAGATGGTGTGGCATCAAATTAATTATGGCATGTAAAATTCTTATAAAATTTTATAATTTTTGGGAAGGACTTTAAATATGGTATTTCTAATAACTTTTATACAATCATTCAGAAATATTTTTATGTATAACAATTTATCTGGTAAAACTTTTGAAATATATTATTAACTAATAAATCATATATCACCATTACAATAATATACATATATATAATATTAATAAACAAATAAACCAAATATGAGTATATTGTAAAACAATTCATATTAACTTTTTATATAATATATATAATATATATATATATATATATTAAATTTAATTGTAAATGTACTTTAAAATACAAAATTAAAGCAATCCTAATCAAATAAAAAATTATTAACTAATAAATCATATATCACCATTACAATAATATACATATATATAATATTAATAAACAAATAAAACAAATATGATTATATTGTAAAACAATTCATATTAACTTTTTATAATATATATATATATATTAAATTTAATTGTAAATGTACTTTAAAATACAAAATTAAAGCAATCCTTAGGGCTGGGCAAAAAAAACCGAACCCGAAAATCCGAACCGAATCCGACCCGATAAAAAGGAACCCGAACCGATCCGAACCCGACATAAGTACCGAATGGATCTTGTTTTACGGTATTTTGGGTTATGGATATTACCCGAACCGAACCCGAACTTAAATGGATATCCGAAAGAACCCGAAACTTTAAAATTCC
>CAKOAT010131821.1:229124-360556 GCA_932364175.1 Eruca vesicaria subsp. sativa
AACATAATTTTTTAGAAAATTATTTTTAAAAAATATAATTTTAAAAAAATATAATTTTCTAATATTATTAGACAAATAAATAAATTATATTAAATTAGTTTAGAAACTTTATATATTTTAATTGCAAATATTTTACCAATTGCTTCTTTAAAAACATTAGGGAACTTGCTATACTCTACCAATCAAGCCCAGTGACACTTCATTTATTTTCCATCACTCGAACACTGAAAAGTAAAAAGATATATGAAATCAGATCCATTAAATTCTAAGATTTGATTTACATTTCTAATTAAAATTGTTTTTGATCATACGTATAGATAATTATATAAAATTCCAAAATTCTAAAATTTCAAATACATACAAAAACAATCATATGTAAATTTTAAATTTGTGAATATTAAAATTTTATATTTTAATTACATATATTCACCCTGCGCAAGGCGCAGGTCTTATCCTAGTATATATATATATATATAGAGTCTTTTTTAGCCGAGAGGAAATGTTGTTTAAATCTACGATAATTGTATTTGCATGAATTTTATAGGTATGGGTCGTTGTTTCGGACCAATATCATGGGTTCAAAAACTGTGATTTCTACGGACTCAGATGTTATCTTCGAGATATTCCGGCAAGAGAACGAGTCTTTTGAACTTAGCTATCCTGATGTTTTTGTCAGAGTTCTTGGAAAAGATAATTTGTTTTTCAAGACCGGGAACATCCACAAGCATATTAAAAAAAACCACTATGCAGCTTATTGGCTCTGAAGGTTTAAAGAGAAATATGATACGAAGCATGAACCAGGCGACCAGCGAGCATCTTAAATGGAAGGCTAGCGAAGGCATATTCGACCTTAGGGATGCAGTTTCAAGTGTAAATACACAACTTACATGTTTTTTTGTGCCAAAAAAAAACCTTAACTTACATGTTTTTCTTTGTACCAATATTCAGTTTTAAAAAAGGTAAAATTCTTCCCTTTTGTAGTTGATAGCATCCTACATGACACCGAAGCTGATATGTAACCTCAAACCAGGGACTCAAGCAGAACTTATAGACTATTTCAAGGCCTTTAATATTGATTGGTTTAGGTCACCCTTTGCTCCCTCCACCTGGAAGATTATCTACAAAGTCCTTAAGGTGACACCATTCCTCTGAATTTTCTATGTTAGTAACTACTAAGTTAACTCACCCACTTATTGTTTTATCTAGGCACGCAGAGAAGCAATGCAGGTGATAAAGGACGCTCTCAAGAAGAGAAAAGAGTCAAGAGAAAATCACGGAGACTTCCTAGACACGTTACTAGAGGACATGGAGAAAGAAGACAGCATTTACGACGAGGCGTCTGTTATAAACCTTCTCTTAGTTATTGGAGTCGTCTCTAAAGATACTACTTCTGTCGCTACTGCCTTGATGGTGAACTTGCTATCCAAAAACCCAAATGTGATTGCAGAGTTGAAGGTAATATTTTTTAACTTGAGAAGATAGGGCCATGCATGGATGTTATTGGCTTTTTTTTATATTTGCTTTTAATATTTGCTTCTTGGATTAATTTTGGGTAAATATATTGAAAAGGACGATATTTACGGTTTTGGAGAAATCATACAATAAATGGGTAACAACTTAAAAGAGTATAGTTTCTAGTCTCTAAGTAAAACTTGTTTCTTCAAATTCTTTACTGGGTGTAAAAATTGATTTCCAAAACCAAAGCTAAAACCAAAAACCAATCGAAAACTAAAAATATTCACAGCGTAACTCTCTGCTTGAATTGCTACGCTCATCTATATAACCAGAGAGAGCATGATGCGATCTTACAAAAGAGAGAAGATAAGGAAGCTGGACTTAGCTGGGAAGAATATAAATACAACATGACTTTCACCAACATGGTAAACATTCCGTAGCTACCTTTAAAATTTATCCGCATGATTTCTCACAGTACGTAATGTGTGTGTAGGTTATCAATGAGTCGCTTCGGTTGTCAAACTTGGGTTCCATATTATTCAGAAAGGCCCTGAAAGATGTCGAAATCAAAGGCGAGTTACTAGTACTCCTATAACAACGTATAATCCAGTCTCTAAAATTATTGATTAGAAGTTATATGGGTAAATTATACATGTCAACAGGATATACAATTCCAGCGGGATGGATCGTGGCCGTTGCACCATCTGTGGTTCACTATAACTCTGAAATCTATGAGAATCCGTTGGAGTTCAATCCCTGGAGATGGGAGGTATGTTATATAATTAATGTAACATTTTCAATACACACCATTAGCAAAGAATCATATAGTAGAGATTTGTGTGGCAGGGGAAAGATTTGCGGTCAGTGACTAAAACTTTGATGGTGTTTGGAGGTGGAACAAGACAGTGTGTAGGAGCAGATTTTGCGAGGCTTCAAATGACAGTCTTCCTTCACCATCTTGTGACCACTTACGATTTCTCGGTGGTCCAAGAATGTGAGATGACTCGGACACCATTACCTTGCTTCACCAAGGACCTGCTTATAAACATCTCCCCAAAGTCTCCCAAGTGAACCTCTCCGTTCAAAGTCTTATTAATTAGTTTTCTAAATAATTGAGCACTAGGATAAGACCTGCGCCTTGCGCAGGGTGAATATATGTAATTAAAATATAAAAATTTAGTATTGACAAATTTAAAATTTACATATGATTGTTTTTGTATGTATTTGAAATTTAAGAATTTTGAAATTTTTATATAATTATCTATACGTAGGATCAGAAACAATTTTAGTTAGAAATGTACATCAAATCTTAGAATTTAATGGATCTGATTTCATATATTCACTTTTAAATGTTCGAGTGATGGAAAATAAATGGAGTGTCACTGGGCTTGATTGGTAGAGTATTAGCAACTGGTAAAATATTTGCATTTAAAATATATAAAGTTTCAAAAATAATTTAATATAATTTATTTATCTGTCTAATAATATTAGAAAATTATATTTTTTACAAATTATTATTTTTTAAAATAATTTATAAAAATTATGTTAAATTTTAAATTATTTTTAAAAACAATAATTTAAGTTTTTCAAATACAAATAAACAATTTAAAATTAATTATGGTCATGATTTAACATAACCATAATGATTTAAAAAACTTAAAAATTAACTCAGTTTTATATCATGATTTAACAATTTAAAATTAATTATGGTTATGAGAAGTTCACGTTCACGTGTCAGTCCTATTTATCTTCCATTTTTCTCTTGCTATGTTTTTTTTTTATATTTTGGTTATTACTCGATATAAATATTTATTTTGAATTTTATTCTCATTTCAAGTGTTTTAGAAAATACTTAAGATTTAAAATAATTAAATATATACATACTTAGGTTAAGATCTGTACTTTATGCACAATAAGTATTTTATTTTTCTTATTTATTTTATATTTTCTGCATATTATAAATAATAAAATAATAAATATATATTAAATAACTAAGAAATCAGTTACTATTATGTAATAAATTGGCGTATGCATATAAATTTAACTATTACTCTTGTTTATTCACAATAAGGGTAAATAAATCAAAATAGTAAATCTTATATATTGTATATGATATATAGTTAAATTTAAATGATATAAACATAGTAATATAACACACTTTTAATATGGATATTTATTAAATGAGGTTTCTACTCATATGATTTTATGATTATTTGCATATTTGTGTAACAAAACTTTACACCAATGATTTTTTTTTAATGTGAGATGTTTAGTAGTTACAATAATTTATAATCATTTTATAAAAACAATGACATATTTCAAAATTAAAATATTAACTTTTCAATATATGTTCAAGGCAAATATCAAAATATAAGTATGTAATTTCATACGATGTATAGTTTAATTAAAATGATATTAAATATATATAAACTAAAATTATTTCTTCATATGGTCTTATAATCATTATATTTTAGTATAGAAAAAAAAATTAAAACCTTGANTTAAAATATTAACTTTTCAATATATGTTCAAGGCAAATATCAAAATATAAGTATGTAATTTCATACGATGTATAGTTTAATTAAAATGATATTAAATATATATAAACTAAAATTATTTCTTCATATGGTCTTATAATCATTATATTTTAGTATAGAAAAAAAAATTAAAACCTTGATCTTAAAATTTTATGTGGGACTTCTAACAGTTTTAGTAATTTATACTCATTTTGAAAAATTCGAAATACAACATACACAAAAAAATCTATATTTTAATTATATGATTAATGTAATTTTGTAATTTATTTTAATAATAAAGAAATAAACAAAATGAAAAAAAAGTATACAGATTGTTATCAAATCTTTATGTTTAAAATCATTAATTCTCATATATATATTTTGATCACATTAGGTAATTCCGTAGGTTTTATTTAAGGAAAGCATGCGAAACAATAAATATTTGATATATGCGACCAACTATAGCCTACGGAATATTATATTGCTAAAGAATATAATTTTTAAACTATACATTATATCACATGCTCTAGAATCCTTGAAATTTGAAATAGAAGCCAAATAGCTATGCCACGTAGGATTGGGGTTATTTTTAATTCTTACAAACTTAAGGTTACAATTTTTTAAATGATTCTCAAATAATATATAGGGGATATTCAGGGATCCTGATCAAAATAATTATATAATTTATCATTTTAAATTTGAAAAAAAAAATGTCAATGAAATTATTAACTTTCAAACTAGATTTTGACCCACGCGGGATTATTTTCGAAAGAAATCAAATTTATATGATATAAATTTGTATATTTGAATATGTATATATTCTATTAAAATAGAGTCATTCTTTTTATCTACTGATACAAGATGTCATTTAAATTTGGACCATTTCTAGAGTGTTACAAATAATACAAGTTATATAGTTGATTGAACCGCATTACTTAAATTAAACCGACGGTTATTTATGGAATAGAGTTTTGGGCTTACTTTTGTTTTTATGACATTTAATTGTTTGGTTTTTTGGCTTAGTATTAAAGAAAAACTCCAAAAAACATTAAATAAACTTTCCACCTTAATGGATCAAAAATCAATTACTATTTTCAGGCAAAAAAATATTTAATATTTTCAACAAAACAAAATTATTTATTATTAATCACTTATTTCAATCATGTACTTTAAAACATGTTTATATTTTTTAGCCCAAAAATATTTAATATTTTCAACAAAACAAAATTATCTATTATTAATCACTTATTTAAATCATGTACTTTAAAACATGTTAATATTTTTTATTTTAAATAACAATCACTCTATCTTGATAAATTTTAATGGTAACTTTCAAATAATTTATTGTTTTATTTTTCTTAAATAATTTACAGATTTAAAAAAAAAATGTAAAGCAAAACCAAAAACCAAAACTAAAATCCAAAACCAAAAGCTGAAAACGCAGGTTATATTTTTTATTTTTTTATTTACAAAATAAACTATTTCAAAAATTTTAGAAAATTATTTTGTCATCTTTTCAGTTTTAAATTACATGTTCGATTAATTGAGATTTGTTTGTTGGTAATATTAGTTCAAACTAACTCAGCGGGTCTAAAAATAAAAAACTCAAACCAAAAGCTGAAAATCAAAAATAGAAACTTGTAAACTAAAAACCAAAAACCAAAATTTAAATCAAAATCTAAAAATAAAAATTGAAACTAAAAACTAATGAAAAACAACTATCACCACAAATTTTGGTAAACTAATTTTATACTAAGACATTCTTTAAATTAAGACAAAACCCAATTATATAAATTTTTAATCAAAAAAATTCCGCGCTTGTCAAGCGCGGGTCAAAATCTAGTTTACATTTAACTGTGACATTTAAATATTACACATGAAGTATTATATTCAGTGTTATGAAACACAACCTAGACCCGTTGTTAAACCGACAAAATTGATGACTTTATATATATCCGGTTTTTTTTAAACTCATTATTTTAAAATTCTATAAAACCTCCAAAATTCCTGCTAAAACTTGAGACTCGGCTGCTGGTTCAACATGCAGGATTATTTTTGAAACAAAACAAATCTATATGATATAAATTTGTATTTTTGATTATGTATCAACATTTACATGTTACACATAAATCGTTATATTCAGTGTTCTAAAACATAATATGGACCCGTAGTTAAACCAACAAAGCTGGAGACTTTATATGTAATCCAGTTTGGTTTTAAACAATCCATTAAATATATATTGTTTATACAAATTATATATTTTTTAGGCTCAAAAACCAAAAGACTATATTGTCATTAATGAAAATAAAAATGTATTCAGATTATTAAGGGTCTGACTAGTTACAACGCAGCGATTTCGGTTGCGGTTGCGGGCGTCTGCGGATGTGGGAGATTGCGGTTTTAAGCGTTAATAGGAGATTTATATGACTGGTTCAACAGTTAAAAATTGTTGCGTTTGCGGGATACTTATGACTGGTTTATCATCAAATACAACAGCGGTTAAGTAATAAATTAACAATATTTATATTTTATATAATTATCAAAATATTAAAATCATATTTTCATGATAAATATAAAAATTTATTGAAAATGCACTATTAAATTTTTAAAAAATTAAAGAAAATATTTTTTGGAAATTTTATAATATAAATATTTCAGTATTTCAATTATTTTAATTTAAAATTTTAAATGAATATTTTATTTGTATATTTATATAGTTTTAAAAAAAAAATTATCCTCCCGCAATCGTCCGCAACCGCAAACGCTAGTTAGAACCAGCTTTTGAATTTTAGAGTTTCAGAGCGATTTGAAGCGGTTTATAGCGTTTTTTTGTGATTGTTGCAAAACGCCAACAACCACTATCAACCACAAAAATTGCATTTGCGGGTGATGGCGGGAGAACCAGTCAGACGCTAAGAGTAGTTTTGCTTATATTTGCATACTTGAAAGAGGCTCACAATGTTTTTTTTTTTCCACAACAGACACGTTGTACATCAGTACATCACCTACCACTATATACATGTTGACTTTAAATTTTGTGTTATTAATTAATAATCTAATAATAAATTTCAAACTGAAGTTGATTTCTATTACAAGATACGTAATTAATTGATATATGACTCCATGTAGGTATGAAATTAATATCTACTATCCGTTATCTGAAACTGATATCCAAAAAATCCGGACTAGATAATAATTATATAGATCTGGTGAGTCGGATATGGATCAAATATATATATTTAAAATATTTAAAATATTAACTATATTTGTATATGTATATTATATATAATTTTATATAGAATAAATAAATTTATTTTAATTAATTTAAATTATTTTTATTTTTTAACAAAATAACTTTAAATAAAATAAATAGATAATAAATTGCTTAGTATTAATTTAATTTGAAATTCTTTAATTTTTTTTAAAAAAGAAACAGATCCAGATGTCTATGGGTATTATAGGTATTTTTTCTTAGATATCTTAACCTCTAACAATTTTAATATCTTTATCAAATACATCTATTTGTTTGATATCCTCAATGAAATGTGGGAATCTGATATTCTGAACTGTGAAAGAGAAGTATGTTGGGTTTAACGTCATAAAAAATTCAAAAGAAACACAGAAAGATCAAAACAATAGCACACACACAATAGAGACAAAGAAACTTGGCAAATAAGTTTTAAAAACAAATGGAATCTGTAAAGAAAAATGGAAATAAGAGATTGTTACAAGTAAATGTTTCAGGATCATTGGCCACGCGGGGTGGTGCGACTGCTTTCTGCATTTCTAACCGGGTTGAAATAAGGATGTGCCTGAAATAAAAATCGACACTCGGTTATATATATAACGATACTTGATAAATAGAATATCAAAGGGTGAAATAAAGACTGTTTTATTACCATTGCTTCTTTAGCAGTTGGTCTTTCTTGGTGATCATATTTCAGCAACTTGTCCACAAAATCAACAGCCTTCTCAAAGCAAAAATAAACCAAAACAACTGAGTCATGTTCATCCTTTTTACAGTAAAAGCTTCTTAAATATATAGAGAAAAACAAAGTGTTTACCTCAGGAACTGCCAAGTGCTGGTTCTCGGAATTGATGAACTTTGACCATGGCTTCCGGCTATGTCTACATAGAATCAACACGGCAATTCAAAACTCTTGAAATGGGAAGACAAAACAACAACAAAAAAATTCTAAATCGGAATACCTCCCCACGAGGGATGCAAGATTAGGGTCCAACTCTATGCGGTATCTGTTTAAGTAGGTATTGAGTTCTTCTGTGCCAAGTACCTTTCATAGTTTCAACACACATGTTATCCCACCATTACAAGATTTATATGTACTTGTTTATGATTCAAAGATCTTACCTTTGCGATTTTGACCAACTGATCATAGTTGTCATGACCATAAAAGAAAGGTTCCTTGCGGAATATCTGCAGAAAATTTTCAGCATCACACGCCACAAAATGTTTTATAAACAACGAATGGTGATATAAATGAAGCGCACCAAAGTTCTCATCATTACACCACAAACAAAACTAAACTAAACACCTTAAAACGCTTACCATTCCAGCAAACATACAACCAAGACTCCACAGGTCTAATGAATAGTCATAGTCCATTAAATCCACCAGCAGCTCTGGACCTTTGAAGTATCTGCTCATCACATGAATAACAAGGAAATGCTTTATATCAGCTAATATTAAGTATAAGAATGTGTATCCTCTTTTTTTTTAAAATCCCTAGTACTAAGAGCTACAATCTTCTAAATTAAAAGAGTTCACAATTCTAATGCAAGACATCTATATACAAAGAGACCCTTTGTTTAATAATTGCAACAACGAGAATTTTGCAGAAGACGGAGAGATCATTAAATAACAAAAGGGAATACCTTGAAGCAACACGAACATTGTATTCTTTCCCAGGGTGGTAGAACTCTGCCAAACCCCAGTCGATTAAGCGCAGCTTCCGTTGCTCATGATCAATCATAACATTATGTGGTTTCACATCTCTGTGCATGATTCCACGCGAATGGCAGAAATCCAACGCCTGCATACACGTTAGAATAAGAAAAACAAATTAATAGCTCTTCTTTACTAAGGAGTAGTGAGTCACAAGTAAAATAACGTTGGACACTATACATCATTTTCAGTCTATCATATACAAGAAATCACTGTCTAAGTAAAGATTAAGACATATTGCAAGTACGCACAGTTTCACAATGAAGCACGGATGCATCAGCCCCTAGATTCATATAAAGGTGCATCTGTTTGGATTTTTCAATACAAAGAACTGAGATTCTAAACACCAACCCCTAGACTACTTGCCACAACATAATATAGAGGAAAAAAGAAAGGAAGCTTGTTGTATAAAACGCATTCCTGATTTTAAAAAAAAGGACCACCTCAATAACAGAATACATAGAACATTACTTGTTATTTTCACAATCAAGAGAGAGCTTTTCCCAAGTTTGGCATAGCAAACAAAATAGACAAACGCAGTGATAGATAAAACATGGAAGCTAACAGAGAATGTAATCAGATAATTCAAGAAACTTAATATTAACATACCTTCAGAAGTTCATAGATGTAATAACGAACATCATAGTCCGAGAGAGTTGGATAGAGGACTTTAAAATCCTTATTGTTCACATGCTCAAATATCAAGCTGGGCGTCTTCGACTGCTGATCTCTAACAATGTCAAGCAACTTGACAATATTCGGCCCACCACAGAGGTTCTGCAGAATCTTAATCTCTCTCTTAATCTGCAAAACACTTATGTTAAAGATGAACTCAAACTTCCTCCTGAGCATTAACTTGGATACAACAAACCTTCTTCTTCTTGACAGGCTTCAAGATCTTGATAACGCATTTTTCGTTATCAGTAGCATGGATGCCTTCAAATACCTCACTGTATTTCCCCCTTCCCACCTTCCTCACAACCTCATAATCATCCTGTGCACTGCATAATCATCAATGAAGCTAACTCAAACATCAAAACAATGAACACTAACCACAACCATACAAATCTACATTCCATCTTGATTCAGCAAATAACATATCTTCTTGCTACCTCAAACATTGATAAAAGAGGTTCAATCTACCAAAAAAAACCTAAATCTACATTCCAGCTTAATTCTAGCCAAAATCAACGATGTAATTAGGTTAATAAAAGCTGAGAGAGAGAGGATACCCCCATTGAACAGCGAGGGACTCGTAATCCCAATAATCCTTCGGTTTAATGACGTTGACATCGGCGTAAACCCTAGCCTTCGACGGCGCACCGGCACGCCGGATAGATTTTCCGATCTTCTGCGCCAGCGTTTCCGATTTATTCACGCGGGATTGCTGTTGTTGGCGGTGGAGAGAGGCGCTAGACGCGAATCCACGGAGAGAGGAGAGGAGGTTCTTCTTCGCAGGAGAAGAGGAGATGGAGAGGAAGGAGAGGAGATGGAGGTCGTTGGCGGCGGAAGCGTTGCGAAGAGAAGAGGAGATTGTGAATCCGATTGGCCTAAAGGCCATTTAACATTTTTTTTTTTTTAAAAGTAATCGAAAAAAATTCTAAAACAAAAGAAAGACAGGCGTAACGAATTGCTTCCCTCTCTCTCTTTTTGTGTGTTTTTTGTTTTTGGGCTTTTTATTGTTTTATGAGACAGTAATGTTTTGGATCAGGTCTACTTACGTTAAATTTGCCTCAACTTTTGTCAATTTCTTATTGGGTGCTTAGGTAAATTTTTATGAATTATTATCTACTCTATTAAAATAGAGTCATTCTTTTTAAGATAATTCTCTAAAATAGTCATCTTTTAAGTTTTTATCACAAAATAGACCTCAAAAAATAAAAGGACCAAAATAGCACTTTTTGTTTTGAAAATTTTAAGTTTTCTTAAATTTTTTAAATTCGAAACTCTATCCCCAAAATCCCACTCCTCAACTCTAAACAAAAACAATCTAAAATTAGTTAACCCAAGGGGTATAAATATATATTTAATAAAACATTTAAGTGTTATTTTGGTCATTTTAATTGTTAAGGTTTATATTTGTGATAAAAACTTTTTGAGGTCTATTCTAGTCATTTTCTCTTCTTTTTATCTACTAATACAAGTTGTCATTTAAATTTAGACCCTTTCTAGAGTGTTACAAATCTATATTATAATAGTACACTTTCTAGGCTCCACAACGCGCCACGTCAGCAGTTTTGTGGGTCGTATAGGTATTTTTAAAAAACTTATAGTTTTGGTAAGATGATTACAAACAATGAAATACACTTTAACTAAGTGGTATAAAGTGTCTAATTAAGCATGCAAGATTGTGGGTTCAAATCACGCATCCATCATTTATTTTTGATTTTTTTGTTTGGGTTATTATCATATGGGCTTTTTGTTTGTAAGGTTTTTATGTTTTTTTTATGACTTATTGTTTTAAAGATCAAAATAGTTGGATAAAGCCTAAAACTTAACGAGTTCAAACTAAAAATAGTTAAAAATGGATGCAAAAACGAACAATAAAAAAACAAAAAAAACAAGTCTCACGCGGTTGCCTACGCGGATGGCTTAAAAAGCCTTAAAACTATCCTATTATAATATAGTTCAACCCAAAAATAAAAAAAAATGAATCCAAAAACGAACCGACCAAAAAAAAAAGTGAATCCCACGCGGCTACCTACGTGGATGGCTTAATGAGGCTTGAATAATATAGATTAAGAGCTCAAAAAGTGAAATCATTGCACATATTTCCTAATATATATTTTCAAAAAATTTGTATGTGAGATAAAATAAAAAAACAACAAAATTAATTATTTTCGTTATTTATTTAATGAATATGTAATTTCTCTTACATTTTAATAACTACTATAATTTTATTGAAAACATTCCTCACCACCGATTTCAGACTCCGGCGAATGGATTCCCACAGACGATGACGCCGTAAATAAAAATGTCACATCATTTATGAACAAAACTCAAACTTACAAAAAAACATATATAAAAACCTATCTAATGAAACTTAAACAACAAACGTTAACTTAATTAAGGTTATTTTCAAATTGATAAATCGTTAAATACAAATATAAATACTATAAATATAGAATTATATCAAGTTTTGACCTACGATATAAAAACTATTTACAGGAAAAACAAAACACCTACTTTTACACACTAAAAACTATATTATAGCCTAACTATTCCTATAAACTTACTTCGCATATAAATAACATTTAACTCATTCCTAATATATTTTCAAAAAATTTGTATGTGAAATAAAATAACATAAACAACAAAATTTAAGTATTTTTCGTTATTTATTAAATGAATATGTAATTTCTCTTAGATTTTAATAACTACTATAATTTCATTGAAAAAATTCCTCACCACCGATTCTAGACTTCGGGGAATGGATTCCTCGATGACGCCGTAGATAAAAATGCCCCATCATTTATGAACAAAACCCAAACTTACAAAAAACCATATATAAAAACCTATCTAATGAAACTTAAACAATGAATATTAACTTAATTAAGGTTATTTTTAAATTGATAAATCGATTAATACAAATATAAATACTATAAATATAGAATTATATCAAGTTTTGACATACGATATAAAAACTATTTACAGCAAAAAAAAAAAAAAAATAGACACCTACTTTTACACACTAAAAACTATATTATAACCTAACTGAACCTATAAACTTTACTTCGCATATAAATAACATTTAACACATTAGATATACAATATTTTCACTTTACACTCTTACTACATTCTTTCTATTTCATTAATATTTGGTGTCATTAGAAGAATCCACTAAATCAAAAAAATATACGCAAACATAATGATTCCGACCCCGCGCTTGCGCGGGGAGTATGCAACTAGTAATACAAGTCATATAGTTGATTGAACCGCATTACTTAAATTAAACCGACGGTTATTTATGGGATATAGTCTTGGGCTTATTTAGAACAAATTATATGATTTGGTTTTTAGGCTTAGTATTAAAAAAACATTGAATAAACTTTACACCTTAATGGATCAAAAAAATCAGTTGTTATTTTTAAGCCCAAAAGGAATTTAATATTTTTAAACAAAACAAAATGGTCTATTATTAATTATTTATTTAAATCATGAACTTTAAAACATGTTAATGTATTTTTTATTTAAAATAATAATCACTTTGTTTTGATAAATTTCAATGGTAACTTTTAAATAATTTATTTTTTATTTCTCTTCAATAATTTACTTATTTAAAGAAAATGTAAAGCAAAACCAAAAACCAAAAACCAAATCTAAAAACTAAAATTCAAAACCAAAAACTGAAAAACAGATTATATTTTTTTGCTTTTATTTATTTACAAAATAAACTATTGCAAATTTCTTTTAAATTTTTTTTTGTCATATTTTCAGTTTTAAATTAGATGTTCGATTATTTGAGATTTGTTTGTTAGTAATATCAGTTCAAACTAATTCAGCGGGTCTAAAAATTTAAAACCCAAACCAAAAGCTGAAAATCAAAAATAGAAACTTAAAAACTAAAAACCAAAAACCAAAATCTAAAACAAAATCTAAGAATAAAAACTGAAACTAAAAACTAATGAATAACAATCATAACCACAAATTTTGGTGAACTGATTTTATCCCAAAATATTCTTTAAATTAAGACAAAACTCAATTACTTTAATTTTTAATCATAAAAAATTTCCGCGCTTTTCAAGCGCGGGTCAAAATCTATTAGATCATTAAAAGAATGTTATGGGGTCCTTTAAGAAAGAAAAACAAAAACATAATTTATTTGTATTTAATTGTTATATATACGGAAAAAGAACGGATTCCTCCGGCGAGGATGTAAATGGCGACCGTGGTAGCTTTTTGCCTGAAATTAACAAATTTGGGTAGCTCTTGACTCACTGATTCTTTTCCATCATCTCTCTCTTAGCAGTTGAAGAGTTTGGGGAAGATCTGTGAAGTTTGGTCACCAAAATTCTTGTTTTTCTCTCTTATATCCAGTGGCATCCATTTTCGCTCTCTCTCCAGTGTCTCAATCCAGATCCAACGAAAACTTTTTTTGTTTGAAAGTAAATTTGTCGGATCACTCCGTACATCCACGCTTCTTCACCTCTGCGTTTCTAGACCTCAAAGTCCTTGCAGCTCCATGCCTCCGCTGAGCCAAAAAAGTATTCATTTTGTGGTGCTCAAAACTGTCTCTAGTACTCCGTTCAGTGAGACAAAGGAAGAAATAAAATTCAAGATTAAGAGTAATTTGTTCTGGTTTATCACATTAATTTTTTGTGTTGATAAGTTCAATATACATCTACTTTTAAAGACCAAAAATATTCAGTGTATTTGGTGGTGTGAAATTGTCAAAATGTGAGAAATTGCATCCTATTTCCCCAGCTTTTTGAACATAGTGGTTATAGAAGTCTATAAAAATACCATTGATCGGTCCTCTTCTCGAGCTTTTACTAGTGGCAGCCAAACTGTGGTGTTTCCAGACGCCGGCTAACATCATCGCTGCCTTGTTGGTGAAAAATCAAATCTGGATCATTATATCTTGGTGCTTAAGGTTTGAAGCAGCTTCTGTCAAGTCTGAATTGGTACCTCCAGTGGTTGACGGCGACATCTCAAAATCACTTGGTCCTGAGAAAGAAAACCTAAGCAATCTTGGGCTTGTGTGCTTCTATTAGGCCACAATATCCCCTGAATTTTTACTTCTGGAATTACCAGCTTGTATAATTTTACAAAGCACAAATAGTTCAAGTATAAACGGTTTTTTCCAAGGGTTCTGGCTCATTACATTAGTTTTAACTGATGGGTATGTGTCTAGTATACCAATATTTTTCTAGAATCATTAATTTTGCAAGATGAATGTCGTGGCTTGGAATTGTCAAGGTGTAGGAGCTGATTGGACGAAAGAACATCTTGATGAGTTATATCATTGTTTCCGACCAAAATTTTTATTCTTATCAGAAACAAAAAACAGACGACATATTTTACAAATGTGCAAGTTCTTTATGGATATGATCAAGTTTATACTGTTGAGCCATGTGGACGAAGCGGTGGTCTAGCACTTTTGTATATGGATGATCCCTCAGTCACCATCTTGTATGCGGATGCACACATTGATTAATATTGAAACCTGACTTGAAGGACATGCAATTTTTATGACATTTGTATATGGGGAACCTGATATTAGATATCGAGACTTAGTTTGGGAACGATTGTCACGTATAAGTACGAATCGGAGTGGCGCGTGGTTCATGATTGGAGATTTTAATGAGCTCACAGGCAACCATGAGAAGAGGGGAGGAAGACGCGTTCAAAGAGTTCTTTCCTCCCTTTCCGAATCATGTTAGAGAACTGTGGAATGCTTGACTTTCCATATAAAGGAAACTCGTTTTCATGGGTGGGAAAAAGAAAGAATGGAAAAGTGAAATGCAAACTTGATAGAGCAGTGGGAAATGAGGAATGGCACGCCCTTTTTAACCATAGTATTGTGGAATACTTACAACTATGGGGGTCGGACCATAGACCGGTTCTCACAAGGATCCAAACCTCAACCCGAAGAACTAAGAAAAACAACTTCAGATTTGATAAGAGGTGGAGGATAGGTAACACTTGTTTTAAGGAAGCGGTAACTTCGGGATGGGGACAATTTGATGAAATTCCAGTCTGAAATTTTCATCAAAAAGTTACCTCATGCCGGAATAAGATCAGTACATGGAAAAAGAATAACCCGACAAACTCAGCTGTTTTGATTGACGAATTAAAAAGCAAGATTAATCTGGCCCAAGATGATGAAAACTCCACGACTGAGGAGGTGGAAGACTTGAGGCGACAGTTGATAATGGCGTTTAAAGAAGAGAACACTTTTTGGGAACAAAAGAGTAGGAATCAATGGCATAAACATGGGGATAGAAACACAAAAATTCACCAATGCCACTACGAAACAACGCAGAGCACATAATCGGATCATCAGCATTAAAGACAAGCATGGGAAGTTAGTAGAGAGCGAAATCGAGGTGGAGAACGTTGCTGTTAAATACTTTCGTGATCTCTTCGCTACCTCTTCCCCGACAGAGGTAGACACCTCCCTTCGGTTTATTTCAGAGAAAGTATCCCAGGCCGACAATAGGTGACTCTTAGAGGTACCGCTGGAACAGGAGATTCAGAGAGCTCTCTTTGACATTAACCCATATAAAGCACCAAAACCGGATGGCATGACTAGCAAACCCTTCCAGAAATTTTGGAGTGAGATGAGGCAAGACATCATTAGACTTGTACATAACTTCTTTGAGATGGGCAGCTTTGATCTACTTTTGAATCAGACGAATATATGCCTTATTCCGCAAAAGAAGAAACCACGGGATATGTCCGAATTTAGACCTACTAGTCTCTGCAATGTTAGCTATAAGATTGTATCTAAGCTATTATGCAAGAGACTTAAGAGGCTAATCCCAAGATTTTTTTCTGAGACACAATCAACATTTGTGGCAAAACGCTTGATCACTGACAACATCCTGATAGCACAAGAAAACTTTCATGCCCTAAGGACAAACCAGAGATGTATGGAATATTTTATGCCATCAAGACTGATATGAGCAAAGCTTACGATAGAGTGGAATGGAGTTTTTTGGCAACTCTGATGCTAAAGATGGGCTTTGATGAAAGACTGGTTGACCTCATTATGTGTTGTGTCACGTCGGTCTCATATCAAGTTCTAGTCAATGGACAACCGAGAGGCCAAATCCTACCAAGAAGGGGTCTGAGACAAGGAGACCCCCTTTCCCCCTTCTTGTTCATTTTGTGTACGGAAGCTTTGATCTCACTCTTGGATGGAGCGGAAGCGGAGAAGAAGATTGTAGGTCTTCGGGTGGCACAAGCGAGCCCAAGGACCTCCCATATACTATTTGTTGATGATAGTCTCTTCTTCTATAAGGCGGAAGTAAGTCAATGCAAGGAGATCATAGACATCATAGAAATTTATGGGAAAGCATCGGGACAAAACTTAAACGCGGCGAAATCCTCGATGTTTTTTGGAAATCGTGTGGACTATTTTCGGAAACAAGAGATAAAAGAGGTCTTGGGTTTCTCGGCCGAAGGAGGCATGGGGATGTACCTTGGACTACCTGAACTGATTTGTGGCTCGAAAACAAAAGTTTTTTCTTATGTACAAGACCGGCTGAATGGGCGAGTGAACAATTGGTCCTCGAGATTACTGTCTAAAGGGAGAAAAGAGGTTCGAATTAAAGCTGTGGCCCAAGCAGTTCCGACATATCCAATGTCATGTTATTTGATTCCACAAAGCATTACTGATAAACTAAGAAGCACGACTTCCAACTTTTGGTGGAGCTCGAAACTAAATAGCAGAGGTTTACATTGGATTGTATGGGACGAGATCTGTACCCCTAAGGATTTAGGGGGACTAGGATTTCATGATCTCCATGATTTCAACTTAGCACTTCTTGCGAAACAATTATGGCGTTTGATACAGTACCCAAACTCCTTACTGACACGTGTCTTAAAGGGGAGATGCTTTTACGATACCTCTCCTTTGGAAGATCGACGAACATATTCTCCTTCATATGGCTGGCGTAGTATTATGGCAGTAAAACCCTTACTCATCTCCGGGTTACGATAGAGAATAAGTACGGGTCCAGATACGAGGGTGTGGAGTGAGCAATGGGTTCCTGACTCAGTAGCCCAACCACCTAGACCTGCCGATCATATTGTCTACATACTCCCCTGCCTTCCGGTTCAAGCCCTTATTAGGAATGATACCAAGGAATGGGATATACAACTTTTAGGGGAATACTTCCAGCCTGACGATATCCCCTTGATACTTGGGATTAAACCCTCCTGCTCCTCTGCTCCAGATGGATATGTTTGGGACTACACGAAGACATGAGTCTACTCAGTTAAAACCGGTTATGACCTTCTCCAATCGAACAAGACGAGCCATACACAGGAACTGGTTCTTGAACCGAGCATCACATGCCTCCAGAGCCATGTGTGGAGGATAGAGGCCCCAAGTAAAATGAAACATTTTTTGTGGCAAGCTATCTCGGGCTGTGTGGCGACAGTAGAGAGGACACATGGGCACCGATAGGAGTTTTCCTAGATGTGCTGGCCCAGGGGAGTCGATTAACCATGTTCTTTTTGAGTGCCCCCTGCCCTGCAGGTATGGGCTTTATCGGACTATCCGTCCATTCCGGGTGACTTCTCGAGTACATCTATTTATCAAAACATGAACTTCCTATTTTGGAAGAGAAAAGAGGTAGCTTCTAGGAGACTACAATTCGATACCTTCTCATGGATCTGTTGGTACATTTGGAAGGCGAGGAACAACAAACTCTTTAATGGGAAAGTCGTATCCCCTATGGACACTCTTCAACATGCGCCTCTTGAGGCAGAATGCTGGAAGAAAGCAAATGAGAGGGAGGACGCCGACGAGGTCCATGAGGTACTTCCTCCTTTGGAGATCGCGACAAAGCCCCTTGGGACCCCCCGAATCCCATCCTGCCAAATTGATGCATCATGGATCGATCATGGCAGTGTCAGTGGCTTAGGGTGGAGTCTTAAGGATCAAATGGGTTATGAGTGGTTCGGACTACGGGCGTGTAGAAGGAGCCGATCAGCTTTGCATTCAGAGATGGAAGGGTTACTCTGGGCAGTCTCATGTTTGAGAGACTTGCGGATAACCTCGATACGGTTTGAAACGGAATACTCAGGCCTAGTAGATATGTCTACTAACCCGGAGGACTGGCCGGCTTTCGCGACAGAAATCGAGATGCTCCAGAGACTACATGAAGACTTCGAAGATGTGAACCTGTCTCATATTCCTCGGAGTAGGAATGGTCGACCTGATGCATTAGCCAAAGATGCAAGGAGGAAAGGATTTACATTTTCCCATATAGATAAGACCAGGCCAGACAGAGGTGCTCCCCCGGAAGATCGACTTGTCTGTTCGCCACTTGATCTAGTTTTTAGATGGACAGTCGACAAAAAAAAAGAAAAAAAAAAAAGAAAGAAATACAAAAACTGGAGTCGTCTTTATCATTAATATAATTGATTTTAAGGTGGATCCAGGACGAGTGCACTTTTCGTCCTCCTTGTTTAGTCGGCATTGAAGCTATGAGCCTTGCCGAAATGCCTTTTTAAAGGAAAAATCCGATTAATCTGAATCTGAACCGACTTACCACCTCTTCATCAACAATCTATGTTCTTCATCTTTAGGGAGACTTCATCTAAACTATTGAGAATCAAAGATTCATACCTTATAGATGAAAAATATGAGCATGACTAGCAAAAAGAAACATGAAACCTTTAAGTTTGAATGCAAGAGAAGTTCTAAACAGAAAGATATAAGCGAAAACAATAAATATCAAAGTCGTCAAAACAAAAAAAAATCGACAAAACAAAAAAAAAGTCGATTTTAAGATCGAAAATTAATGATACAACAAAAACAAAACCATCTCCCATCTACTCTATCTAAATTTTTTGAAAATTACCATAAAATGGTTTATAATTATTAAACTATTCATGAAATTGTTACGTATAGTAATTTTCAAAGATGCTTCGAATTCATTTCAAGTGGACTCACTCTTTTAACTCATTAAATATATCAATTTATATATATGTAATTGGTTTGTTCAGTGCATCAATGACCTTAAAATAGTATAATTTTTTTTAAACAACCTTAAAATAGTATACAGTACCAGTATTTAAGAAAAATATAGTATTTTAAGGTGTTTAATTTGAATTCAATTGAGTTTCGGTTCAACTTTTATTCATAAATACCATCTTAAAATAAATGTGAGTTTTAGTTATATTTTTAACTGAATGTCATATTTAATTTGATATAGAATATTTTGAGTTTTAATTTATTTGGTTAGAATTTTTTGGGTTACCTTATTATTTAGATGAATTTAATTTCTTATAATAGAAGTTTTTGGTTATTAATCGTGATTGTTCTCTTAACATATGATATATGATTATTCCAAATATTTTTGCATTTTTCTTTATTAGCACATGACCAACATATGATACATGATGGTTGAAATTTGCTTCGCCACTAGTGGCAACGAAGTTCTTCGTAATGTAATTAATCGTGCTTGTTCTATTAACATATGATATATGATTATTCCAAATAAATTTGCATATTTCTTTATTAGCACATGACCAACATATGATACATGATGATTTCAAATATTTTGGTATTTTTTTATTTAGTTTTTGAGAGAGAATTCCACTTTTGAGTGTGATATTGATTCAATAAGGTGAGATAACTACTTTCACAAGTCTTCCTTTTGTTGAATGAAATCAAAACAAAGAGTTGAAAAAAGAGTGTCTAATAAACATTTCAAAAAAGCACCAAATCAACCACTTTGACAGAAAATCACTTATAGTTCAAAGTTTCGATTGAAATACATGAGAAAGCGTTATAAGATGATGAATTTACAGAAATATAATAAACTGGTAGTGGATGAGAAATAAAAATAAAAACACAAAAATATATTAAAATGTTTGCAGAATGCACATTACTTGTACACTGTCTAGAAACACCATCAACTTAGGATATCAAGAAATTATTTGGATATTGCAAAACAGTCAATTCAAATTCTGTTATCTCAACTTATATAGATGTGTCCACATCATTTCGCAATAGGAAGCACCCCAAGGAATTAATGTATGCACCCATTCTTGTTTTGTTTTCCACGAAAACTTATCAAATTCGATGCAAAGTGCTGGAAAGTGTTGGATGCGATGACATCGGTAACAAAGATTGGATCGACATGTATAACAACTTAATGATAGCCCATCACGCTCAAGGTCGAATGAAGAAGAACCACAACAAGTTACAGATATTAATAAATCCAAAAGCAAATCGATTAACAGCGAACAGGAAAGATAATGCAAGAAACAGAGCATCATACCCTACAAAACCTAATAGCGATTCGTAAACAAAAGAATGAATCGAAACCTAATAGTGATTCATGTAGCATATAGTAAACAAAATAATGAAATCGAAACCTAATAGTGATTACTCTAGCAAATTCCTATAAGATAAGCAAAACCTACTAGCATTCCCTATGTTTGGAACTACGCTTGGGCGGTAATTTCAGACCTAGCGAGTTACCAAAAAAATGGAGATTAAATGAGGATTAATCGAGACCTAGTTTTTAATATATTTTTAATATATTTATGTAATAAATATGATAATAAAAATTCTAATACATGCTTATATATAAAAATATATGTGATAAGTAAAGGTCGAAGCATCATAGTCCAGTGGCTTGTTGCGCACATGTTACTCTAGAAGGTAAAGGATTTGATTCTTCTGCAATGCATCTTTACCACTCATATTTGTCCCACATCGGCTAACAATAAAGAAGAGAGGTATTGACTAACTTTACAAATACATAGACAAAGTCTCAATAACTTAGACAAATGGGCTTTGAATTTAGGACCCCAATAATTGTCAAAATATTAATCTGATTTTTAAGCATCAAATTGATTTTTTATCGATTATACAGCTTCCTGATTAGTTAAACAAATTTGAGTAAAATCATGGCGGTTGGCTCCCATCTAGCACCTAGTCGGACAACTAATCGGCTAGGCGCCTGTGTGATCATTCCAGTAAGAGAAGCCTATTACCTTTGAAAGATTCAATGGGGTTGTCGCTCCCCTTATCTTTATCCAAACCACAAAAGTCATTTCTTTATTTTAAAATAAATTATGATCATCGAGATCATATGTGATTTAACTAAACAAATATTTAGGTAATTTATAAAGGTAATTAAAATACAATTTTTATGCAAATGTATTGTTATTTGAAATTATCTTTAGTCCCCAGTTACTAAAATATGTTTCTTTATCAGTGGTATTAACGGAATTTTTGAACCACGTTAAATCTATCATATGTTTCTACATTATCTTTTTGCATCGGTTATAAGATTATTCTTGACTGCATGATGAGTTTATTATTAGAACACAGAGTCCTAGTTTTGTAATGGAAATGTTTTGTGTCTTTATAGAAAAGTCAGCGGAATGATTCATTAAATGAGACATTCTGGTTGATGACTTCTCTTCAGTCTGCATCTTTGATTGGAGGTCAAACTCTTGCAAAATTGGTTTGTGGATGAGAGTGGTAAGAATGTGATACGTACGCAGCAAGTCATCCGCCAATAATATACCAGTACCAGAGGAGGGGACAAAAGAAGGGAATAAACCGAGACTAAAGGTGAGAGAAGGAGTTGGTTAAGTGGTTAACGTAGTACGTATGAAGAATAAAGCGTGGAGAGGAGGAAGATCACTCACACGTGTGAGTAACGGAGCACATGGGTTGTCGTGTGTTACGTATATGTCCTTTTCATAGACTATAAGTATAAGGTAAGGGAGAGTAGAGTCGTTATGTATGATCTGAGTAGTAAGAGAGAGAAAAGTAACTTTTGTATTACTCCTCTTGGATCAATAAACATCGTTTTGTCTTTATTCTTGGATTTCTCGGAAACCAGATACGTAAATCGTAACAAATTGGTATCAGAGCAGTCGATCATGGAGCCAACATGCCGCCAAAGAAACCAGACACCGAATCCGCGTTGGAGCAACTGCAACAGGAGGTGAGACAGGTGTCTACGATGGTGTTGGAGCAAAGGCAGGAAGGGGAAAGAGTAAAATCCCTGGAACTGGCCGTGAGTGCGATCCAACAGTCGTTAGACAACAATCTCTCTTTCCTGGAGCCGATGCGACGACAGTTTTTGGAGTTGGAGGAAGAGAAGAGACGGATGATGGAACTGGTGAAAGGAAAGATGCATCAAGGGGAAACAAGCGCGAAGGAGGGTAACAAAGACGAGGATGAGATGTACGGCGAAGGAGAGAGAAGCACCGCCGGGCTCTTGTCAGCGTCGAAGGTGACCGAAATCGAAGGGAGGAAGAAGGTGACACCTGAAACCTCTACACCAGTGGTCTCAGATTTTTTCACCACGAGCCAGATGGAGTTTAACCAGACACTAACACGACGGTTAAAACTTCCTCTGTTCGAGGGAGAGAATGTTGAGAGCTGGGTGTTAAGGGTTGATCAGTATTTCGAGTTGGGAGAGTTTACGGAGGAGCAGAAACTTAAGGCGGTGCGATTATGTTTCCATGGAGATGCGTTGATGTGGTACCGGTGGGAGAGGGGACGGAATCCATTTACGTGTTGGGAGCAGATGACACAAAGGATTCTGGAGCAGTATGCGGAGGACCAGGATACGTCGGTCGGAGAACGTTTACTCATGCTCCGACAGACAGGAACGGTGTGGGAGTTCATCCGGGACTTTGTGGCGTTGGCAACAAACGCACCCGAGATCCCTGAGACGATCTTGGAGATGGCGTTCATGATCGGACTCAAGACTAAGATCAGGACCGGTGTCAAGATGTTTGAGCCGAAGACGCTTAAGAAGATGATGAGTGTGGCAAAAACGGTGGAGGAAGGGTCGACATCGGAGGAAGAGACGGAGAAGGGTACTCGAGACCTGAAGAGTACTAAACCGAGTAACGACAAAATTTCTAGTGGGTTACATGTTGCGGCCCTTAAGCCCAGTGGTTTCAGACCCAAGGGACAGGCCCAACCTAACTCTACTACAACGACGTCGTTTAGGGGAAAACCTAATCAGACACAAACCACTGCGAACCATGGTCGCCTGAAACCTCCTTTTCGACGCCTCACGCCGGAGGAATATGCGCAGAGGAAGAGAGATGGATTGTGCTAACGATGTGACGAGAAATACGTGTATCCACATGTATGTTCTCGTAAGGAGTTGTCAGTATTGTTGGTCCAGGAGAATGGGACCGAGACGGAGCTCGCGGAGGAACAATGGGAGTACGAAGACACACAGGAGGGCGAGGTGACGGAAGTGGTGGAGCTATCGGTTAATTCCGTGGTGGGATTATCGTCTCCACACACCATTAAGTTGAGGGGAAGAATCAATGACGAAGAGGTGGTGGTCTTGATTGATAGTGGGGCGACCCACAATTTCATCTCCGAAAGCTTGGTAAGGAGGTTAGGGTTACCGCGAGGAACTTCTCGAGGGTACGGTGTAATGGTAGGGGGAGGTATGACTGTGCAGGGAAGAGGTATCTGTGAGGAAGTTGAACTCAAGCTCCCTACTTGCGTAGTAACTTCGCAGTTTCTTCCGATGGAGCTGAGAATTGCTGACGTAATCTTGGGGGTACAATGGCTGGAGACATTGGGGGAAACAAGGAACAATTGGAAGCTGCAATGGATGAAGTTCCAGTTAGGAGAAGAGACCATCACCATACAGGGAGACCCAAGCCTATTTTCTGCTCAAGTGTCCTTGAAAGCATTATGGAGGGCAATGGGGAAAGGAGAAGAGTGTATGATGGTGGAGTACGGAGGATTACATGCAGAGATGGAGACGAAGGAGTGTGAGTTTCCATCAGGGTATCAATGGGTTAAGGAGGACTTTGCGAAGGTGTTCCAAGAACCACAAGGGTTACCACCTTCGAGAGGAAGAGAACACGCCATAACGTTGAAAACCGGGGCAAGTCCGGTAAGTGTGAGGCCTTTCCGATACCCTCATGCTCAAAAGGTGGAGATAGAACGACAGATATCTGTTATGCTTGCAGCAGGGATCATACGAGAGAGCAACAGCCCTTTCTCGAGTCCGGTCCTGTTGGTACGCAAGAAGGATGACAGCTGGAGGTTTGCGTCGACTATAGAGCCCTCAACAAGGTAAAAGTTGCTGACAAATACCCTATACCTATGATAGATCAACTATTAGATGAGTTGCAAGGAGCTAAAGTGTTTTCGAAGTTAGATCTCTGAGCTGGGTATCATCAAATATTGGTAAAGGGAGAAGACGTGCCTAAAACTGCTTTCAAAACCTATGATGGGCATTACGAATTCCTAGTCATGCCATTTGGACTGACAAACGCACCAGCCACGTTTCAGGCGCTGATGAATGAGGTATTTCGCCCATTCCTAAGGAAATTTGTGCTGGTATTTTTCGATGATATTCTGGTGTATAGCCAAAGCAAAGAAGAGCACCAGAGTCACCTGAGAGAAGTGCTGAGTATATTGGAGACGCATCAGTTATATGCTAACCAGAAGAAGTGCAGTTTTGGGAGTTAAAAAGTGGAATATTTGGGATACATCATTAGTGAAGAAGGAGTATCTGCGGATGGGGCGAAGATTCAAGCCATGGTGGACTGGCCTGAGCCTCGTAACATCAAAGCTCTGCGAGGATTCCTCGGATTAACGGGTTATTACCGGAATTTTGTGAAGAATTACGGGCTAGTGGCCAGAGCGTTGACATCATTACTGCGAAAGGAACAGTTTAAATGGGGCACATAAGCAAAGGAGGCCTTTCAGAATCTCAAAAAAGCAATGACCACGGTTCCGGTCCTTGCTTTACCCGATTTTGAGGCGACTTTCATAGTAGAATCAGATGCATCTGGCATGGGACTTGGGGCCTTGTTGATGCAGAAAAAGAGGCCATTGGCTTACTTCAGTCAGGCTTTGACAGATCGCCAACGTTTGAAGTCGGTCTATGAGCGAGAACTGATGGCAGTAGTGTTCGCAGTGCAGAAGTGGAAGCACTACCTCGTGGGGAGGAGATTTGTGGTGAGAACTGACCAGAAGAGTCTGAAGTTCCTGCTTGAGCAACGCGAGGTTAACATAGAGTATCAAAAATGGTTATCCAAACTGTTAGGATTTGATTTTGAAATACAATATAAGCCGGGGTTGGAGAACAAAGCTGCGGATGCGTTGTCAAGAAGAGAAGGGGGACCAGAGTTGATGGCTCTAACGGTACCAAGTGTGATCCAGTTGCAGGAGATTGATGCAGAGATTGATAAAGATCAAGACCTGAGTGCTATTCGAGCAGCAATCAAGCAAGGGTCCACGACTTACCCTGATTACACCGTGGTGCAAGAGAGGTTGTTGAGGCAGGGAAAGCTGGTGATCCCTCCCAAATCCCCATTGGTTGAGTTAATTATGAAGGAGTTCCATAGTGGGAAGATCGGAGGTCATGGAGGTGTGTTTAAAACCCAAAAAAGGATAGTTGAGGTCTTCTATTGGAAAGGAATGTTGACAGACATCAGGCGCTATGTTGCGGGCTGCTTAGTGTGTCAAAGACACAAATATTCCACGTTGGCTCCGAGTGGGTTGCTCCAACCACTCCCGATTCCAAACAAGGTATGTGAGGATATTGCCATGGACTTCGTGGAAGGGTTACCTCGCTCTGAAGGGTATAACTCGATCATGGTGGTCATAGACAGGTTGTCGAAGTATGCTCACTTCATCAAACTGAAACACCCTTTTACAGCGGTGGAAGTAGCAGGAGTGTTTGCTCAGGAGGTTCTGAAGTTGCACGGTTTCCCTCGAACCATCGTGTCAGATCGAGATAAAGTGTTCACAAGCCAGTTCTGGAGGGAGTTGTTCAAATTGGCAGGAACACAGTTGTGCTTCAGTACTACTTACCACCCACAATCGGATGGACAGACTGAAGTTACAAACCGGGGGCTGGAGACATATTTAAGGTGTTTTGCAGGTGATAAACCAAAGACTTGGTCAGCATATTTGGCCTGGGCAGAGTTGAGTTACAACACATCGTATCACTCATCCATTAAGATGACTCCATTTCAAGTGGTTTATGGAAGAGAGCCTCCGACGTTGGTGAAGTATGAGAATGGCTCAACTTTGAATGCAGAGTTAGAGAGTAAGCTGATGGAGCGAGATGCTATGCTGGTTTTATCAAAAGAGCATCTCAGTAAAGCTCAGCAGAGGATGAAGTCGAGAGCTGACAGTCATCGGAAGGAGGTGGAATTCGCGGTGGGGGAGAAGGTATTTCTGAAAATAAGGCCCTACAGACAACAAACTTTAGCCAGGAGAGCTAATGAGAAATTGGCAGCACGGTTTTATGGTCCTTATGAGGTGGCAGCGAGAGTGGGAAATGTGGCCTATCGCCTCCATCTTCCAGCTGAACCAAAGATACATCCGACTTTTCATGTGTCCCAATTGAAGAAAGTCATAGGAGATGAGAAAGACGTGATCACTATTCCGCCTCAGCTCACAGATGAAGGAGTACTGGTAGCAGAACCGGAAGTGGTGTTGGATTCTCGAATTCACCCTGTGTCAGGGCAGTCTGAAGTGCTGATTAAATGGAAGGGATTACCTGATTATGATAGCTCATGGGAGTGGCGCGGTGTGATTCAACATCAGTTTCCTGACTTCGACCTTGAGGACAAGGTCAATCTTGATGGAAGGGGTATTGATACGTACGCAGCAAGTCATCCGCCTATAATATACCAGTACCAGAGGAGGGGACAGAAGAAGGGAATAAACCGAGACTAAAGGTGAGAGAAGGAGTTGGTTAAGTGGTTAACGTAGTACGTATGAAGAATAAAGCGTGGAGAGGAGGAAGATCACTCACATGTGTGAGTAACGGAGCACATGGGTTGTCGTGTGTTACGTATATGTCCTTTTCATAGACTATAAGTAAGGTAAGGGAGAGTAGAGTCGTTATGTATGATCTGAGTAGTAAGAGAGAGAAAAGTAACTTTTGTATTACTCCTCTTGGATCAATAAACATCGTTTTGTCTTTATTCTTGGATTTCTCGGAAACCAGATACGTAAATCGTAACAGAATGGTACAGCATTGTCTGCTACGGCGTCTCTGTTTTTGTTTGTTGTGGCCATTATTTGTATTGTCCTGACTGCGAAAGAGCCTTTGAAGACACAGCAACTTAGAGATTATTTCGCAGCTTTCTATGCATATATTCTTGGTGGTAATGGCTTTTTCATTCTTTTTTTTCTCTTTTACATTGCAACTTCCTGATTCGAGTTATATTTGTAATGAAAGAGCATAAACTAATCTTATCAGATAAAATGATATGGTTTCAGGAACTTCACAAGCCTGCTCCAGTTTTCCTCAGCAGTTACTGGTATATGATGAACTATAACTAGAACTTGAAGAAAGGTATACGAGAAAAAGTATATTGAAGATTAATTAGGAAGTGTTGAAAGCTTCTGGCAGCAATAGAAGGTTCAAGCTGGGCATATGACTTTCACGTGAGTTGTCATCTTCAATATAAAGGAGCTTCTGATTTGTTCTCGTAAGGTAATCAGTCTTCATAAACTTATGTTCTTGAGCGATTCAGAGAGAGATTAAGAGATTGAGAAACTAAAGAGTGATGTGAGGATGATACTCTAGGGTTAGGGTTTCTAGTGATGTGAGGATGATACTCTAGGGTTAGGGTTTCTTTGGGGTTATCTCAATGTTTTTGGTTATTTCCTTTTTTGGCTAAGTTTGGTTATTTCCTTTTTTTCCTTAGTTATAAAAGGAAGACATACTGGAATAGGAGAATTAGACATTATTGTGTAAGAAAAGGAAATCCTAAACTAGTATAAATAGAAGGAATCGCTAAAGGTTTTGAATCAATCCTATTAGAAGAGAGATTAAAAGAGGTTTTGCTTTAGTTATTACCTTGTGATCCGAGATAAGTTTTGGTATTCGAAATTCTAAAGCACAAAGTAAGTTTAAATATCCTAGCAGTTTTCTAGGTAAAAAGATGTCGTGTTCAACGAATATCATCGAGCCACATCCAGATTGCAGACTTATTCTCGAGAAAACGGGAGTTTTGGTTTCCAAAAAGGGAATGGATATGGAGAGGAGGATCAGGGAAAGTAATTTGTGTAATGCAAAATTCAACTTCCTGAATAGCTCAGACCCTTGTCACTCTTTTTACAAGCAAAGGGTTACTGAATACCGTGAGGAGGCTACTCCGAATCAAGAACCTGTAGTAGTTACTACTACTGATCACAAGTGTAAGGGTCCTCCTCACTGGATGACTCTCAAGGAACGTGCTACTTTGAGGCTCACAGCGATGTTTGTGGTACGTTATGGGATGTCTTTTTTGGAGGTTTTGATGAAGAAAGAGTCTACCAACCCTCACTTGGGATTTCTCAAATTCAGTGATCCTAGGTGCTATTATTTCACTCAGCTTGTTGATGATTCTTATTCACTGAGCAGGTCGGATGGTGCTTCTTCTACGAAGACTCTTGTTAAGGGTTTTCTCGAGCAGCTTCGGACCCTTGACAGAAAATCACTTATAGTTCAAAGTTTCGATTGAAATACATGAGAAAGCGTTATAAGATGATGAATTTACAGAAATATAATAAACTGGTAGTGGATGAGAACTAAAAATAAAAACACAAAAATAAATTAAAATGTTTGCAGAATGCACATTACTTGTACACTGTCTAGAAACACCATCAACTTAGGATATCAAGAAATTATTTTGATATTGCAAAACAGTCAATTCAAAATCTGTTATCTCAACTTATATAGATGTGTCCACATCATTTCGCAATAGGAAGCACCCCAAGGAATTAATGTATGCACCCATTCTTGTTTTGTTTTCCACGAAAAATTATCAAATTCGATGCAAAGTGCTGGAAAGTGTTGGATGCGATGACATCGGTAACAAAGATTGGATCGACATGTATAACAACTTAATGATAGCCCATCACGCTCAAGGTCGAATGAAGAAGAACCCCAACAAGTTACAGATATTAATAAATCCAAAAGCAAATCGATTAACAGCGAACATGAAAGATAATGCAAGAAACAGAGCATCATACCCTACAAAACCTAATAGCGATTCGTAAACAAAAGAATGAATCGAAACCTAATAGTGATTCATGTAGCATATAGTAAACAAAAGAATGAAATCGAAACCTAATAGTGATTACTCTAGCGAATTCCTATAAGATAAGCAAAACCTAATAGCATTCCCTATGTTTGGAACTACGCTTGGGCGGCAATTACATACCTAGCGAGTTACCAAAAAAACGGAGATTAAATGAGGATAATATATTTTGAATATGTTTATGTAACAAATATGATAATAAAAATTCTAATACATGCTTATATACAAAAATATATGTGATAAGTGAAGGTCGAAGCATCATAGTCCAGTGGCTTGTTGCGCACATGTTACTCTAGAAGGTAAAGGATTTGATTCTTCTGCAATGCATCTTTACCGCTCATATTTGTCCCACATCGGCTAATAATAAAGAAGAGAGGTATTGACTAACTTTACAAATACATAGACAAAATCTCAATAACTTAGACAAATGGGCTTTGAATTTAGGACCCCAATAATTGTCAAAATATTACAATTATTAAGCAGTTTTAATCTGATTTTTAAGCATCAAATTGATTTTTTATCGATTACACAGCTTCCTGATTAGTTAAACAAATTTGAGTAAAATCATGGCGGTTGGCTCCCATCTAGCACCTAGTCGGAAAACTAATTGGCTAGGCGCCTGTGTGGTCATTCCAGTAAGAGAAGCCTATTACCTTTGAAAGATTCAATGGGGTTGTCGCTCCCCTTATCTTTATCCAAACCACAAAAGTCATTTCTTTATTTTAAAATAAATTATGATCATCGAGATCATATGTGATTTAACTAAACAAATATTTAGGTAATTTATAAAGTAATTAAAATACAATTTTTATGAAAATGTATTGTTATTTGAAATTATCTTTAGTCCCCAGTTACTAAAATATGTTTCTTTTTGTCAGTGGTATTAACGGAATTTGTGAACCACGTTAAATCTATCATATGTTTCTACATTATCTTTTTGCATCGGTTATAAGATTATTCTTGACTGCATGATGAGTTTATTATTAGAACATAGAGTCCTAGTTTTGTAATGGAAATGTATTGTGTCTTTATAGCAAAGTCAGCGGAATGATTCATTAAATGAGACATTCTGGTTGATGACTTCTCTTCAGTCTGCATCTTTGATTGGAGGTCAAACTCTTGCAAAATTGGTTTGTGGATGAGAGTGGTAAGAATGGTACAGCATTGTCTGCTACGGCGTCTCTGTTTTTGTTTGTTGTGGCCATTATTTGTATTGTCCTGACTGCGAAAGAGCCTTTGAAGACACAGCCACTTAGAGATTATTTCGCAGCTTTCTATGCATATATTCTTGGTGGTAATGGCTTTTTCATTCTTTTTTTTCTCTTTTACATTGCAACTTCCTGATTCGAGTTATATTTGTAATGAAAGAGCATAAACTAATCTTATCAGATAAAATGATATGGTTTCTGGGAACTTCACAAGCCTGCTCCAGTTTTCCTCAGCAGTTACTGGTATATGATGAACTATAACTAGAACTTGAAGAAAGGTATACGAGAAAAAGTATATTGAAGATTAATTAGGATGTGTTGAAAGCTTCTGGCAGCAATAGAAGGTTCAAGCTGGGCATATGACTTTCACGTGAGTTGTTATCTTCAATATAAAGGAGCTTCTGATTTGTTCTCGTAAGGTAATCAGTCTTCATCAACTTATGTTTTGAGAGATTCAGAGAGAGATTAAGAGATTGAGAAACTAAAGAGTGATGTGAGGATAATACTCTAGGGTTAGGGTTTCTAGTGATGTGAGGATGATACTCTAGGGTTAGGGTTTCTTTGGGGTTATCTTAATGTTTTTGGTTATTTCTTTTTTTGGCTAAGTTTGGTTATTTCCTTTTTTTTTTCCTTTGTTATAAAAGGAAGACATACTGGAATAGGAGAATTAAACATGATTGTGTAAGAAAAGGAAATCCTAAACTAGAATAAATAGAAGGCATCGCTGAAGGTTTTGAATCAATCCTATTAGAAGAGAGATTAAGAGAGGTTTTGCTTTAGTTATTACCTTGTGATCTGAGATAAGTTTTGGTATTCGAAATTCTAAAGCACAAAGTAGGTTTCCTAGCAGTTTTCTAGGTAAAAAGATGTCGTGTTCAACGAATATCATCGAGCCACATCCAGATTGCAGACTTATTCTCGAGAAAATGGCAGTTTTGGTTTCCAAAAAGGGGATGGATATGGAGAGGAGGATCAGGGAAACTAATTTTTGTAATGCAAAATTCAACTTCCTGAATAGCTCAGACCCTTGTCACTCTTTTTACAAGCAAAGGGTTTGTGAATACTGTGAGGAGGCTACTCCAAATCAAGAACCTGTAGTAGTTACTACTACTGATCACAAGTGTAAGGGTCCTCCTCACTGGATGACTCTCAAGGAACGTGCTACTTTGAGGCTCACAGCGATGTTTGTGGTACGTTATGGGATGTCTTTTTTGGAGGTTTTGATGAAGAGAGAGTCTACCAACCCTCACTTGGGATTTCTCAAATTCAGTGATCCTAGGTGCTATTATTTCACTCTGCTTGTTGATGATTCTTATTCACTGAGCAGGACGGGTGGTGCTTCTTCTACGGAGACTCTTGTTTAGGGTTTTCTCGAGCAGCTTCGGACCCTTGACAGAAAATCACTTATAGTTCAAAGTTTCGATTGAAATACATGAGAAAGCGTTATAAGATGATGAATTTACAGAAATATAATAAACTGGTAGTGGGTGAGAAATAAAAATAAAAACACAAAATATATTAAAATGTTTGCAGAATGCACATTACTTGTACACTGTCTAGAAACACCATCAACTTAGGATATCAAGAAATTATTTGGATATTGCAAAACAGTCAATTCAAAATCTGTTATCTCAACTTATATAGATGTGTCCACATCATTTCGCAATAGGAAGCACCCCAAGGAATTAATGTATGCACCCATTCTTGTTTTGTTTTCCACGAAAACTTATCAAATTCGATGCAAAGTGCTGGAAAGTGTTGGATGCGATGACATCGGTAACAAAGATTGGATCGACATGTATAACAACTTAATGATAGCCCATCACGCTCAAGGTCGAATGAAGAAGAACCACAACAAGTTACAGATATTAATAAATCCAAAAGCAAATCGATTAACAGCGAACATGAAAGATAATGCAAGAAACAGAGCATCATACCCTACAAAACCTAATAGCGATTCGTAAACAAAAGAATGAATTGAAACCTAATAGTGATTCATGTAGCATATAGTAAACAAAAGAATGAAATCGAAACCTAATAGTGATTACTCTAGCGAATTCCTATAAGATAAGCAAAACCTAATAGCATTCCCTATGTTTGGAACTACGCTTGGGCGGCAATTTCAGACCTAGCAAGTTACCAAAAAAACGGAGATTAAATGAGGATTAATCGAGACCTAGTTTTTAATATATTTTGAATATATTTATGTAACAAATATGATAATAAAAATTCTAATACATGCTTATATACAAAAATATATGAGATAAGTGAAGGTCGAAGCATCATAGTCCAGTGGCTTGTTGCGCCCATGTTACTCTAGAAGGTAAAGGATTTGATTCTTCTGCAATGCATCTTTACCACTCATATTTGTCCCACATCGGCTAACAATAAAGAAGAGAGGTATTGACTAACTTTACAAATACATAGACAAAATCTCAATAACTTAGACAAATGGGCTTTGAATTTAGGACCCCAATAATTGTCAAAATATTACAATTATTAAGCAGTTTTAATCTGATTTTTAAGCATCAAATTGATTTTTTATCGATTACACAGCTTCCTGATTAGTTAAACAAATTTGAGTAAAATCATGGCGGTTGGCTCCCATCTAGCACCTAGTCGGAAAACTAATTGGCTAGGCGCCTGTGTGGTCATTCCAGTAAGAGAAGCCTATTACCTTTGAAAGATTCAATGGGGTTGTCGCTCCCCTTATCTTTATCCAAACCACAAAAGTCATTTCTTTATTTTAAAATAAATTATGATCATCGAGATCATATGTGATTTAACTAAACAAATATTTAGGTAATTTATAAAGTAATTAAAATACAATTTTTATGAAAATGTATTGTTATTTGAAATTATCTTTAGTCCCCAGTTACTAAAATATGTTTCTTTATTGTCAGTGGTATTAACGGAATTTGTGAACCACGTTAAATCTATCATATGTTTCTACATTATCTTTTTGCATCGGTTATAAGATTATTCTTGACTGCATGATGAGTTTATTATTAGAACATAGAGTCCTAGTTTTGTAATGGAAATGTTTTGTGTCTTTATAGCAAAGTCAGCGGAATGATTCATTAAATGAGACATTCTGGTTGATGACTTCTCTTCAGTCTGCATCTTTGATTGGAGGTCAAACTCTTGCAAAATTGGTTTGTGGATGAGAGTGGTAAGAATGGTACAGCATTGTCTGCTACGGCGTCTCTGTTTTTGTTTGTTGTGGCCATTATTTGTATTGTCCTGACTGCGAAAGAGCCTTTGAAGACACAGCCACTTAGAGATTATTTCGCAGCTTTCTATGCATATATTCTTGGTGGTAATGGCTTTTTCATTCTTTTTTTCTCTTTTACATTGCAACTTCCTTATTCGAGTTATATTTGTAATGAAAGAGCATAAACTAATCTTATCAGATAAAATGATATGGTTTCTGGGAACTTCACAAGCCTGCTCCAGTTTTCCTCAGCAGTTACTGGTATATGATGAACTATAATTAGAACTTGAAGAAAGGTATACGAGAAAAACTATATTGAAGATTAATTAGGAAGTGTTGAAAGCTTCTGGCAGCAATAGAAGGTTCAAGCTGGGCATATGACTTTCACGTGAGTTGTCATCTTCAATATAAAGGAGCTTCTGATTTGTTCTCGTAAGGTAATCAGTCTTCATCAACTTATGTTCTTGAGCGATTCAGAGAGAGATTAAGAGATTGAGAAACTAAAGAGTGATGTGAGGATGATACTCTAGGGTTAGGGTTTCTAGTGATGTGAGGATGATACTCTAGGGTTAGGGTTTCTTTGGGGTTATCTCAATGTTTTTGGTTATTTCCTTTTTTGGCTAAGTTTGGTTATTTCCTTTTTTTTTTCCTTAGTTATAAAAGGAAGACATACTGGAATAAGAGAATTAGACATTATTGTGTAAGAAAAGGAAATACTAAACTAGTATAAATAGAAGGCATCGCTGAAGGTTTTGAATCAATCCTATTAGAAGAGAGATTAAGAGAGGTTTTGCTTTAGTTATTACCTTGTGATCTGAGATAAATTTTGGTATTCGAAATTCTAAAGCACAAAGTAGGTTTCCTAGCAGTTTTCTAGGTAAAAAGATGTAGTGTTCAACGAATATCATCGAGCCACATCCAGATTGCAGACTTATTCTCGAGAAAACGGCAGTTTTGGTTTCCAAAAAGGGGATGGAGATGGAGAGGAGGATCAGGGAAAGTAATTTGTGTAATGCAAAATTCAACGTTACTGAATACCGTGAGGAGGCTACTCCGAATCAAGAACCTGTAGTAGTTACTACTACTGATCACAAGTGTAAGGGTCCTCCTCACTGGATGACTCTCAAGGAACGTGCTACTTTGAGGCTCACAGCGATGTTTGTGGTATGGGATGTCTTTTTTGGAGGTTTTGATCAAGAAAGAGTCTACCAACCCTCACTTGGAATTTCTCAAATTCAGTGATCCTAGGTGCTATTATTTCACTCAGCTTGTTGATCATTCTTATTCGCTGAGCAGGACGGATGGTGCTTCTTTTACGGAGACCCTTGTTAAGGGTTTTCTCGAGCAGCTTCGGATTCTACTGGAAAAGGATGATCAAGGAGTACTGGAGATGATGGCTATGAGTGATTTAGATGCTGTTGTGGGTTGTGTTGACCACATGGAGGATCAAGAGTCTTTTGCTAAGGTTATTGTATCAAACCTAACTTGCACACACTTGTATCACGTTAAGATCTCACACACAAGATTAATAAGAACTCAACTCTTATTAGCTTTAGAAAATAGACTCAAAACTAAAGCTCACACACTTGTCTTAGGTTACCACACACCGGCAACTCTTATATATAGCTCTCAACTCTATTCCTAAACACATTAGGAATTATGTTTNCAAAACTAAAGCTCACACACTTGTCTTAGGTTACCACACACCGGCAACTCTTATATATAGCTCTCAACTCTATTCCTAAACACATTAGGAATTATGTTTAGATATATCCTAATCCTTATAGATAATCATCGCACAGTAGGATTAGGTTACTTATTCTCCAAGTTATTCTAAACTTATCTTTTTCAAGCTTATCTCAACATTCTCCCTCTTAAGCTTGAAATCTCTATTCCCCAAATCTTGCAACCCAATGAAATCTCTCATTTCTTTAAACTTGATTCTTCCCAAAGCTTTAGTCAAGATATCTGCCTTTTGTTTTTCACCAGAAATATGCTCAACTTCAATCTGCCCTTTCTCCACACATTCTCGTATAAAATGATATCGAGAATGTATATGTTTACTACGTCCGTGAAAGACTGGATTCCTTGTAAGTGCAATAGCCGACTTATTATCGATGCGTATGATGACCTTCTCACACGGACGTCCAACAACTTCACTGAGTAGTTCCTGCAGCCACAATGCTTGTCTTGCTGCCTCTGTTCCTGCCATAAATTCTGCCTCACACGACGAGAGAGCGACAACATCTTGCTTTTGTGAGCACCAAGTGATTGGGCTTTCTCCGAGATAAAAGATATGACCTGTTATACTTCTCCCATCATCTAAATCACTGTTGTAACTACTATCGCTATACCCAAGCAAACGTGGAACCTTTGTTGCAATCCTTTGAAACGTCAAGCCATATGTTGTTGAGCCTTGCAGGTATCTCAAACACTGCTTCATTGCAGCACCATGGGATTCTCGTGGACTGTGCATGAACCTACTCAATACTCCTACGCTATAAGCCATGTCTGGGCGAGTATGAAGCAAGTATCTCAAGCAACCAACATTCCTTCTAAACTCTGTAGCATCAATTTCTTTCTCCTTGTCAGCCCTTGACAATTTCAGTCCTGCCTCCATCGGTATATGTACCAAGTTACATTGGTCCATCCCGGCTTCCTCCAGTATCTTCTTTGCATATTGCCTTTGATTCAAAGTTATTCCATCACTCTTTTGACAGACCTCAATCCCTAGGTAGTAGGTCAATTTACCAAGGTTGCTCATATCAAACTTCGATGCCATCATTGCTTTGAACTCCTCGATGATTCCTTTGTTAGTTCCTGTAACAAACAGGTCGTCCACATAGACAGCAACCACAAGGAGATGTCCGTTGATCATCTTACGATACACACTTGGCTCCTTTGTACATTTTGCAAAATCCATCTCGACAAGAATCTGATTTAGCTTTGTATTCCATGCCCTAGGTGCTTGTCGTAGTCCATATAGTGCCTTATTGAGTTTGTACACCTTATGTTCCTGTCCTTTCTTTTCATACCCCTCCGGTTGTGAAACATACACAACTTCCTTAAGCTCTCCATGCAAGAATGCCGTTTTAACGTCTAGATGATGCACTTCCCATCCGTACGCTGCTGCTAAGTTCACAAGAAGTCTGATTGTTTCTAGACGAGCCACAGGAGCGAACACTTCTTCGAAGTCAACTCCATACTGCTGTACGTACCCTTTTGCAACTAGGCGAGCTTTGAACTTGTTGATACTGCCGTCTGAGTTTCGCTTGATCTTGAAAACCCATTTTAAACCTATTGGTTTAACTCCGACTGGCAACTCAACCAACTCCCATGTATTATTTTTCTCAATAGATTCAATCTCGTCCTCACATGCTCTTGTCCATTCTCTTGATTCACTTGCTTCACGAAAATTCAAAGGCTCATTGTTGATGCATAGCAGCAATCTTTCTCCTTCTTCCATCGCAAGTAAGACATAATCGTCTAGATACTTTGGTTTGTGGCTTTGACGCTCTGACCGTCGTAAGGGGACCGTAATCTCTCCATGTTCCTCTGCTTCCGTCTCACTTTCTGTCTGAACCCCTGCATCATTCTCACTCTTTGTTTCAGTTTGAGCTTCGTTAAGAGTCTTGATCTCTGCACTAGTGGGGTTTTCTATATCAGCATTATCCTCATGAAGGCCACGGTTCCCATATGTTCCAGTCGTGAGGCTAAACTTCTCACCTTCAGAGCCTTTTTTACTCCAATCCCAGCTTCTCATCTCGTCAAAGACAACGTCCCTACTTACTACTATTTTCTTTGTTGTTGGATCATATAATCGATACGCCTTTGATCCCGGCTCTGTCCCAAGGTTGACTAACATCTTTGATCTATCATCAAGCTTTCTCAGTAGTGACTTCTCAATCTTTGCATACCCAATACATCCAAAAACCTTTAGATGACTGATGTTAGGTTTCTTCTTGTGAAATAGCTCGTATGGGGTCCTATCTTTAAGAGCTCTTGTAGCTACTCGGTTCAAGAGATAGGTCGAGTGTCGGATTGCTTCACCCCAGAAGTAATGTGGCATGTTCATGTGCTTCAATATACTCCTTGTCATCTCTAGTAGGGTTCTGTTTCGTCTCTCCACCACGCCATTTTGCTGTGGTGTATAGGGAGCTGTGAGATGTCTCTTTATTCCCAACTTCTCACAATAAGCATTAAACTCATTTGAATTGAACTCTCCTCCTCTGTCTGTTCTAAAGACTTGTATCTTTTCTCCAGTTTCTTGCTCCACTACGTTCCTCAATGCTGCAAATTTTGTGAAAGCCTCGCTTTTTTCTCTAAGTAACATGCTCCACATGTATCTTGTATGGTCGTCAATGACCACAAAGATATAGCTCTTACCCCCTTGAGTTCTCGGGGTTATGGGACCGCACAAGTCTCCATGTAACAGTTGGAGTCTCCTACTTGCTCGATACTGTGTTGCTTGAGGAAAGACTTGTCTCACTTGCTTTCCCTTTAGACATGATTCACAGACTTCTGCTTCAATGTTGATACTTGGAATTCCTACCACCAGTTTCCTTCGTATCATTGATCTCATAGTCTCAAGGTTCACGTGACCGAGTCTTGCATGCCATTTACTTGAATCACTCGACCTTGTTAGATGCAGGTTCGCCTCTGTTTTCAATCCCATACTTACTTTATATAAGCGATTCCGTGATCTTGTTGCTGTAACAAGTAGCTTTCCCTTTTGGTCATGCATTGTCAGCTGCTTTCCCTTCATTCTTATATCACATCCAGCTTCTGTGGCTTGTCCTAAGCTGATTATGTTGCTCTTGAGATCAGGAATGTAGTACACATCCATCATCTTTCTAGGTTCGCCATTCATGTCAATGAATGAGATGGTTCCTTTGCCTCTTATGTCTATTCGTGAGTCGTCACCAAACCTGACCTTCCCTGTAACTGTAGTGTCGATTGATGAGAAGTATCTTTTGTCTCCTGTCATATGATTACTCGCGCCATTGTCGAGGTACCATAGATTCTCTCCAACATTAGTTTCATATTTCTCTGGCATCACATGTTTCTCATTCAAGAATACAGTTTCATGCAGCATTAACTCGTCAGCTTCTTGTGTCTCTGTATTGTCTGTTTCTTGTGCTTCTTGAAGCTTCAATAGTCGATCAGGGCAATCTGCAGCAAAGTGCCCAGTCTTATCACAACGAAAACATACAATTCTCGAGTAGTCAAACTGTCTTCCACGACCTCTCCCACGGTTATAGAAGCGTCCTCCTCGACCTCTGCCTCTATTGTTGTAGTCACGGTTTGACTGATTGTTGTAGTAGTTTGACTGACTGTTATTGTTTCGGTTGGACTGGCCACTTTGATTCTCAGAAGTTGCATACATCAGCTTTCCTTGTTCTTCTTTAACTTCCTCAACTTCTTCTTCATCAGTGATACGTTCTTCGTATGCTTTTAGGCGTCCCACGATATCTTCAAACCCAATAGTATTTAGATCTAACACCTGCTCCAACGAGGCCACCATCTGTATGTATTTCTTTCTTGGGAGGCACTTAAGAATCTTCCGAACCAGTTTTGGTTCCTCAATAATACTTCCTAGTGCAGCTGATTTAGAAGAAATCTCACCTATTTTCCCTGCAAACTCATCAATTGTTTCTGAGTCTTTCATCTTCAACCGATCGAATTCAGCGCTTAGGGTTTGAAGTCGTGCTTCTCTTACTCTTTCAGCTCCCAAGTATCTGGATTTTATTGCCTCCCATATCTTATTTGCTGTATCTAACTCACCAACTTGAAGAACTAAGGCTTCAGGAATAGATGCACATAACAGAGCAATAGCCAAGTCGTTTTTTTCGATATCTGTAGATTTGCTTTCAATTACCTCCCAGACTTTGTTAACCCTCAACACAATTTTCATTCGTATGGACCATACAGTGTAGTTGCTCGATGTGAGCATTGGACACTTTATTGATGAAAGTCCACCAACGCTTTCTTTCTTCTCTGTTATTGCTAGCACGTCTCCCATATTTTTATCTTCTTCCATAACTTTGTCGATCCTCGCTCTGATACCACTTATTGTATCAAACCTAACTTGCACACACTTGTATCACGTTAAGATCTCACACACAAGATTAATAAGAACTCAACTCTTATTAGCTTTAGAAAATAGACTCAAAACTAAAGCTCACACACTTGTCTTAGGTTACCACACACCGGCAACTCTTATATATAGCTCTCAACTCTATTCCTAAACACATTAGGAATTATGTTTNCAAAACTAAAGCTCACACACTTGTCTTAGGTTACCACACACCGGCAACTCTTATATATAGCTCTCAACTCTATTCCTAAACACATTAGGAATTATGTTTAGATATATCCTAATCCTTATAGATAATCATCGCACAGTAGGATTAGGTTACTTATTCTCCAAGTTATTCTAAACTTATCTTTTTCAAGCTTATCTCAACAAAGGTGCTACTCCCTGAGATAAAGAGACAATAGTTTGACGAAAGGGTTCATCAAGGATCACCGTTTCTCTTCCAAACTTCGATCATGTCTAGGCAGAACCCATCTTTGTCAATCTCTGATGCTCCTGTTCTGTTCAAGTACTCTTATTTAACCTCTTTCTCTCGTCCTCTTTATTTAACATTTTTTCTCTCATTCTGATGTAGACACAAAAACGTGAAAAGTGATAATACAAACACATTTAATGAGCTTTGTTATATTAGTCTATGGATGGTTACATATTCTCTCACTCAGTGCACATTCACAACTGTACATTGTTTGTTCCTTCAAAGACTTATTAAAACGAAAAATCAAAGAATGCAGAGAACCAACAAAATCTTGGGTATGGAATTATTTGCAGATGAAACCTCTTCTGTACAAAATCACTACTTAAATAAGAAGACAAACACAAAACAAGCCCCAAGGAACCAAAATCTACTCATCATCAATCATCCATCAGCCTCGCCCAGCATTTCCATGCCTTTGGTTTCTGAAGTAACTAAGCAATGCCTGTGCCTGAACAAGTTACAACATTCTCCAAAAACGTTAGCAAAAAAGGACAAACTCCAAAAGATTCATGGTGATATTTTAGAAGTTTGTACCTTTTCTCTGGCTCTGGGAGTACCAGACTGTGAGAGAGCGACAAGAGGAGGAACAGCTCCTTCTTGCAGAACCATATTACAGAACCGACCACTATTGGTCGAAAGCTGAAGCAGAGCAGCTGCAGCGTTTTCTTTCCCTCTAGCTGAACCCAACTCAACAACCTCAACAAGAAGACTAATCCCACCTTCTTGACCGATAGCATTTCTTCCTTCCGGGATTGTAGCTAAATTTGCCAACACAGCAACCGCTTTATCCACCATCCCAGCTGCTGGATCCATTAAATCTATAAGATACCTCACAGCCCCAGACTGCACGATTGTCCCCTTGTTTTCTTGATGTATAGACAGATTAAACAATGCAGTAGCAGCATCTTTCTTCCCCCGAGGAGTACCATTCCCTAGCAGATCAACAAGAGGCCCTATTGCACCTGACTGACCAATCTTAATCTTGTTCTCTTCTATCACAGAGAGGCTGAAAAGAGTAGCAGCTGAATTCTCCTTAGCTTCAGAGCTACCATTCTCAAGAACATGAATGAGCGGCTCTATAGCACCAGCCTCAGCGATTAAACTCTTGTTGTTGTCGTTAATGGACAAGTTAAGAAGAGCTGTAACAGCGTTCTCCTGTGTAGCTGAGTCTGTTGAGTGAAGCAGCTCCACTAACGAAACAATAGCTCCGGAGTTTCCTATTACTATCCTATTATCCATGTTGTGCTTAGCTAGCAACCTTATTTCACCTGTTGCTCGTCTCTGAACATCTAGGGAACTGCTTTTCAACTCCTCCACCAGCTTCTTAACTTGGTTTTCGACCTCGGCAAGTTCACGCCTCGCCTCATTAGAAGGCGCTGAGACAATCCTTGAACCGAGTCTGTCTGAAGGACGGCGCCAAAACTGGCCACGGTTACGCCAAGACAGATCTCGCCGAGGAGCTGCTGCTGAAGTGGTTGCAGCAAGAGGCTGCCCTGATCTAATCTCTCCTGAAGCATCAGAGTTTTCATTACTATCTGTTCTTGGAAACTCCTCATTAGAAACCGAGCTAGTAGCAGAAGGAGACCTAAGATGGTGGTGATTCTCAGATGTTTGTCCATTTTCCACTGAGCCTCTTGTAGTTGAAGATACAGATGACCTACCATGTGCATCTGTATTCATTTCTCGAGAATGGTTAGGTCTATCCTCAGAATCATTTGAACGTGAAGGAGAAGCATCCCAATCATTTGACTTGTTGCTAACTTTTGTCATGGAGTCTGTACATGACAAAAGAGGAGAGAGCTCGTTTAAACTCTTTGACTTATTGGGATCAGGCAGCTTGACATCATTTGTATCACACCAATTAGAGATTAAAGCCTTGACGGTGTAATTAGGTATCAAAGTCGTGTGAGTCAGAGTCTGCCTAGTCTTGGGACAAACTTTTAAACCTAAATCAATCCATCTCTTAATGAAGGCCTTCTCATATGTTTGTCCTGATGACACAATAACTGGATCAGTCATAACTTCAAGGGACAGAGGGCAAAAGAAGTCGGCAAGAATGGAGACACTAGATGTCTCAGTCTGTTTGATCAGAAGAAGACGTTCGTGCATGCGGTTTACTATAACAATCAGTTGGTCAAGGAACTCGACTTCTGCATTGTTCTCAGACTGCTCAGCAATCTCTTTCTGCCTCTCAAGAGCAACTGCTTCGATCAGAATCTCTTGGTTTGATCTTAGACCAGTGTTCTCTCCAATTTTTACTAAGATCTCAGGGCTAGGTCCAACGCCGTCTCTCTGATCCCTTAGAGCACCATCAATTACAGAAGAGATTTCTTCATAACTAAGATGCTTAATCTTCTCAATACATTTCTGCAATCACAAACATTTGTGAAGTTGAGTCAATTGCTAATGTAGACAGCACAAACAATACACAACGCATCCATCATAAGTAATATCAAATCATTTAAGTTTCTATATGTACACCGGATCTCTCCAAAGGGAAAATGATGTAAGATTCCTTTTTAATGTAAAGAGAAAGTACCTCGAGGGAAGCTGGACGCAGCTCATCAGGTAGGTCGTTCTTCAAAGAGTTGAGAAACTGGAAAGTATCCACAATAGTGTCTCGCATCTTGGGTATCAAAGATTCAATTTGGAGGACCTAGATGTGGATATCAAGAGAAGTTCATCAACAAAACGATATATTATTATTTAAGTAACCAAAGGATCAAGCAGGGGAGCAGAATAGTCATTAACTTTATCCTAAAAACGTCAGAATAGTCATAAAGATGTCTGTAATGTCTTGTAGAGAACAGAGTACTAATACATTCTCATACAACCTCTCAATAGGGATTCACAACAGATAAACATAAGCCAAAGCATAAGACAAGTTAGCTAGCTGCAGTGAAAAATTGAACAGTCAAGTGTCTGGAAAGGATCATAGAGATGTATGTTATGTCTTCTATACAGCAGAGTACTCAATATCATTAGTATATGCTGAAACTTTATACAACTTCTTGATAGGAATTCATAGAGCAAGCTAATCTACGCATGCTCAAACTCTATAGAGCTTCAAAACAAGTTAAAGAGCAGAAGTTTCCGGAGCTTACGAAGTAGACTTTACTGGAGAAAGCGTGCCAATTTGTGAAAAGATCTCTGGAGTGATCAACATCTTGAGTCAATTCTTGAAACGATTTCCAAAGTCTCTCCTCCAAAGCAAGATCAGAGTTGAGAACAGCAGCAGCATCAGCTACCGGCTTCAAGACTGACAACAACTCTTCGACTCTCTTGTAGTATTTCTCAAATGGGTCTAAATCGATATGTCTGGAAGAAGACAGATTTAGAAACGAATAGATACTGTCGACAAGAGCTGAGATTTTCATTTCCACCCTGAAAAATCAAAATGGGTCTCCACAAGTTTAGATTTTTAAACGAAATCGAGAGAGGAGATTACGAATTGATGAATGGGTCTATCGAAAGGTAAGAGCTTTGACGGAGAAAGAGAGGAGAAACCCTAAAAAGAACGTACATGGGACGTGATGATGAAGATGAATAGTATTTGGGGGAAGAAGAAATTGATCCTCTATCTTTCTCTCTCCATCGATCTTCTTCTGCCTAACGCCGATGATGGTGAGCACGTATCTCCCCTTCTTCTCCTCTCTGTAGTTTTGTTTTTGTTTTTAATTTTAATTTTCCGACAAAACTGAGGAAATGCAAAAGAGTTATCTATGGCTCTTCTCCGATTGGTCAGATAGAAATTTGCTGGGACGCCGTTCTATCTCATTTCTTTTTTCAAAACCAAGACTTTTGCTCTTAACGTCAACACTTCTTTCAAGAAATAGATATCACTATTCTGTATAGTAGTAATATGTTTACATAAATTGATATTTAGAAATTTTGTCTGAAATATATGATTAGTAAAATTGCAACATTTTTTTTTTTTTTAGTTGCAAAATTACTAATCAAACATTTCGACATTTTTAAAAAAATATAAATTTATATTGACATATATCACTATGTTTCATTTTTCAGTTATTGTATTGGTCCCCTATACGACCAACCTATTCCATATATTCAGCATACTTTGACCAAAATTTCATTCCGTTTTCATTCCCAAGTTAACTTCTCATATGCGAATGCATTTAATATAGACTAAAAATGGGACAAAAAAAATCTATTAAATTAACCTATCTTTATTCAGAAAAAAAAGAAATAAAAGAAAACAAATTTCTTCCTTTTTTTTTGGAGAAGATTCTTCAAATTAAATAAAAGTAATGAAAAAAGGTTCACCCAAAGGCAGTTACAGCATTTCTTTCCAGCTTAAAACATGATGTTGACTTAAGCTAGAAGATAACTATAGATTTAATATCTCCTAATGAGATTAAGATTAGAAAGATTGATGTTTATCTTTAAGATATGGTTTCCTAATGAGTTTAGGAACTTAGAAGTAGTATATAAGGAGATGCCGAGATTGTGGCATAACTTAAGAGGGTTTTGAGGAAGTTTTAGTTTTGTGTTAAGTTTCTAAAGCATTAATAAAGTGAGTCTTTATATTTGGTTTGAAGGTTCGATTTCAATAATTGGTATTAGAGCTCTATTGGAGTCAAGGATAAGTTCTTTCTTGGTGAAGAAGATATGGGCGATTTGATCACGACGACAAAGATGAAGGATAGTGTTCCTTCAACGATAAAGTGTCCAATGCTCAACAACGTAAATTATACGGTGTGGAGCATGAGAATGAAAGTAGCGCTTCAGGTGCATAAGGTTTGGGAGACAATAGATCCAGGAGCGGAAGATTTTGATAAAAATACCATGGCGAGAGCACTGCTGTTTCAATCGATCCCGGAAACCCTACTGTTGATTGTTGGTCATCTTGACACTGCAAAAGAGATATGGGAAGCAATAAAAACCAGACATGTAGGAGCTGATAGAGTACGAGAGGCTAGATTGAAAACTCTTATGGATGAGTTTGGAAGACTAAAGATGAAAGACACAGAAACTATTGATGAGTACTCAGGAAAATTAGCAGAGATTTCCTCTAAGTCTGCAGCACTAGGAGAAGCTATTGATGAACCTAAACTTGTTAAGAAGTTCTTGAGCAGCCTTCCAAAGAAGAGATACATCAGCATCATCGCTGCAATTGAACAATTCACGAATTTAAATATAACAAGCTTTGAGGAGATAGTCGGAAGACTAAAAGCTTATGAAGAGAGAACTCAAGATGATGATCAACAAGAAGATCAGGAAAAACTTATGTATGCTAATAAGGAATCTCAGGATCATCAAGAAGGAGGTTATGGCAGAGGCAGAGGACGTTTTAATAATAAAGGAAAAGGACGAGGACGCTATGGCGGCCGTGGTGATTGGAAACAAGGAAATGATTGGAAACAAGGGAGAGATACATCACGTGTGGTTTGTTTCCGTTGTGATAAGACCGGGCATTATGCATATAACTGCCCTGATCGTTTGTTAAAGCTCCAAGAGACACATGAGAATGAAAACGATAGTACACATGAAGCTGAGGAGTTAATGATGCAGGAAATAGTATATCTGAACGAAGAGAAAGTCATGCCAAGTAAGTTCGAGTCACACTCTGATAAGGACAACATGTGGTACTTAGATAACAGAGCAAGTAACCACATGACTGGGAACCGTGGATACTTCTCTAACCTTGATGAGAAAGTCACAGGGAAGGTAAGATTTGGAGACGATTCTCGAATAGATATAAAAGGAAAAGGATCAATTCTTTTTATCAGCAAGAATGGCAAGAGGAAGATACTAGCTGACGTCTACTTCATACCCGACCTAAAGAGTAATATTATCACCTTGGTCAGGCAACAAAATCTGGCTGCGACGTTAGAATGAAAGATGATTACTTGACACTATACAACAGGGATGGTAACTTGTTGGTGAAGTCTGTAAGGTTAAGAAACCGTCTTTACAAAGTAACTATGGATGTTGAGAACAACCGTTGACTGCAGCTAAAGAAGACCGATGATTCGATTATATGGCACGCAAGGCTTGGGCACGTTGGAGTAGACACTATGAAGAGCATGATAAACAAGAACATCGTCACAGGTATACCAAATATATCTATCGAGAGAGAGACTTGTTCTTCCTGTCTTTTAGGAAAACAAACTCGGCAAGTTTTTCCCAAGGCAACAAATTACCGTGCTTCAGTCATTCTAGAGTTGGTTCACGGAGATCTTTGTGGACCCATATCACCATCAACTGCTGCAAGAAACAAATATGTGTTTGTTTTGATTGATGATCATTCTAGATACATGTGGAGCATCTTATTGAAGGAGAAAAGCGAAGCATTTGATAAATTCAAGAAGTTCAAGAGTATTGTTGAGAAGGAGACTGGAGCAGTGATCAAAGCGTTTTGAACTGATAGAGGTGGTGAGTTCACCACTCAGGAATTTCAGAGTTTCTGTGATAATGCAGGAATACAACGGCACCTAACTGCACCATACTCACCGCAACAGAACGCTGATGGAGATGACTAGGAGCATTATGAAACACATGAAGGTACCAAACTATTTGTGGGGAGAAGCAGTTAGGCACTCTACTTATTTGATTAATCGAGTGGCAACAAGAACCTTGAAGATGCAAACACCATATGAAAGCTTTAAAGGAAAGAAACCAAACGTTCAACACCTACGAGTTTTTGGATGCACTTGCTACGCAAAACTAGAAGCACCACATTTAAGGAAACTTGATGATAGAAGTCAAATGGTGGTACATCTCGGAGTAGAACCAGGAACAAAGGCGTATCGTTTATATGATCCAAAGGTTCGAAAAGTGGTTGTTAGTAGGGACGTAGTCTTTGATGAAAATAAAAGTTGGGAATGGAGAGCCGAAGGAATAGAAACAATCAGTGAGCAGAATGTGATCACGTTTCCAAACTTTGATACTGAACACAAGAGTAGTGAAGATAAGGAAAACGTTGGAGATTACAGTGTTGGTAAAGAAGAAACACGTAGTGACAAGGAAGAAGATCAGAAACGGTGGAACAACCAATGCTAAGAAGATCATCAAGAGAAATAAAACAGCCCAGCTACTTAGATGATTACGTTTTAGTGTTGGAGGATCTCGAGCGTTTTGTTCTTCTAGTTAATGAGGAACCATGGGATTGGAAAGAAGCAAAGGCTGAGAAAGTATGGAGAGAGGCTTGCAAAGATGAGATTGAATCTATAAAGAAGAATCAAACTTGGTCACTTGTTGAACTTCCCGTGGGATGCAAGGAAATAGGACTAAAGTGGGTCTTCAAGACCAAACGGAACGTAGACGGAACCATAAACAAGTACAAAGCTCGATTAGTGGCAAAAGGCTATGTACAGCGTCATGGAATAGATTTTGAGGAAGTCTTCGCTCCTGTGGCAAGGATAGAAACCGTAAGGGTCATTATAGCGTTGGCAGCTTCGAGTGATTGGGAGATTCATCATCTGGATGTTAAAACCGCATTTCTTCATGGAGACTTGATAGAAGAGGTATATGTATCACAGCCTGAAGGTTTCGAGGTTAAAGGGAGTGAAAACAAGGTGTATAGATTACACAAGGCACTCTATGGTCTACGGCAAGCACCAAGAGCTTGGAGTATCAGGCTCAACTCAATTCTGAGAGAGTTGAAGTTCACTAAATGTGCAAAGGAGCCTTCGCTTATTAGGAAAAAAACGAAGGGATATGTATTGTTGGTTGCGGTTTATGTGGATGACCTGCTTATTACAGGAACCAGTCTTGATGTTATACAAGAGTTCAAGAAAGAGATGGCAACAAAATTTGAGATGAGTGATTTAGGAAAACTCACTTACTACCTTGGAATTGAAGTCACACAGTCTACTGATGGTATAACACTGCGGCAAGAAAGGTATCCGACCAGAATTCTAGAAGAAGCAGGTATGGGAGATTGCAACGTGGCTCATATACCTTTGGACTCAGGTCTAAAGTTGTCAAAGGCATCAGAAGAAGATGGAGTCAATGAGAAGGATTACAGAAGACACATTGGGTGCCTTCGTTACCTCATACATACAAGGTCGGATCTTGCTCAATCCAGTGGAGTACTAAGTCGCTATATGCATGATCCGAAGACTTCACATAGAGCTGCATTGAAACATGTTTTGAGATACTTACGTGGTACGTGTTCACTTGGTCTTCACTACAAAAGGAATGGGAAGAAAGGGCTTGTCGGTTATAGCGATAGTAGTTACAACGTAGATCCTGATGATGGGAAGAGCACAACCGGACATATCTTTTATCTAAATGAGTGTCCAGTTACGTGGTGTTCTCAGAAGCAGGAGATTGTTGCATTGTCTTCATGTGAGGCTGAATTCATGACAGCAACTGAGACTGCAAAACAGGCGCTGTGGATTCAGGAACTACTTGGAGAAATCGTGGATGGCATAGTAAGGAAGGCTGTCATTCGCATAGACAACAAATATGCGATTGCACTCTCTAAGAACCCGGTATTTCATGGAAGAAGCAAACATATTCATACTAGGTTTCATTTTATAAGAGAATGTATGGAAAATGGGTTAGTGGACGTGGAGTATGTAGCTGGGAGAATACAAAAGGCTGACATATTAACTAAGGCACTTGGAAGAATCAAGTTCAAAGAAATGAGAGATCTCATTGGGGTTCAAGATGTGAAGAATGGAGACTTCAAGCTTAAGGGGGAGAATGTTGATTAAGCTAGAAGATAACTATAGATTTAATATCTCCTAATGAGATTAGGATTAGAAAGATTGATGTTTATCTTTAAAATATGTTTTCCTAATGAGTTTACGAACTTAGAAGTAGTATTTAAGGAGATGCCGAGATTGTGGCATAACTTAAGAGGGTTTTGAGGAAGCTTTAGTTTTGTGTTAAGTTTCTAAAGCATTAATTAAGTGAGTCTTTATATTTGGTTTGAAGGTTCGATTTCAATACATGAGAGCCAGTGTCGGTCCGAGTTCGGGTGGCGCTTAAAGGGGAAAAAAAAATAATGCCCCTTAATGATAGTTAAAATTTTTAATATATTTTAAGCATGTAATCAATATAATATTAAATATTATTAAAACTTAAATCTATCAAATACATCACTTGGAGCTCACTTTATGATTTTTTTTCTTTTTATATTTGTACTTTCCCTAGCTAATTTCAAATATACTTCTTAATAGCTTTTTCTACAAATTCAAAACAAAAACAAAAAAAACAATTTAATTATAAAATAAACACAAACTTATGATAAATAACTCTAATGCAATGTCAATTTGTTAAAATTATCGAGTTTTGATAGTCTCATAGAATATTAGAATCGTATAATAAATTTGATGTTTATTTGAATTTCGAAAGATCCTAAAAACTCTACAAGAACTTACAGATAAAAGAAAAAAAGAAGGAATATTTTTTTTTTAACAGGAGATGCAGTCGATCACGATGAAACATGGCATATGCACAACTTGTTAACAGAAAAAAACACTTGGAAAGAAGAAAAATTGTTTTCTAATAAAATAAAAATACTACTAAGGTTTTGTTATAATGAAATTGCTTATAAACCCATCAAAAACAATACGTCTAATAAAGGAAATTAGGGCTTTTAATGCTGTATAATGAAATCCTCTATATCTTTTACTATTATCAGAAAAGGAAAAATGTTATTATTATCAAAGGGGAAAAAAGGAACGCAGGGTGTCGAACTGTCGGCTACATGTAAGTCAAAACAATAAGATCACTGACCACTAGACTAAAGTGAACTTCTTACAATTTGGTGCCCCTAAAAGTTAATATTCTCTGGCGCCTAAAGCCCATGCTTTACGGGCTTTACCCCAGGACCAGCCCTGATGAGAGCTAGGCCTAAAATCCCACTACAAATCATAGTTAAGGAAAAAGAAACTTTTGGCTTTGGCTTGTCGGAGGATCTTCAGATGCATGCAAACCAGTAGGTCCCATGGTGAATCAGTTGGTGAGTCTGTAAATGTTTTTCTTCTTAGTAGTAGTAATTATTATGTCATAAACTAGGTTGAGAACCATTAAGCGAACACGTCTGTTGCTGTGCGGTTCCGGACTGTTGAAATCAACCAATCTCAGAATTTGATCAGTCGATTTGAAGATGTTTCGATGCAACCGACCATTCCGCTCGGTCCAGAGGGTGTAGATAGCAGTACGCTATTAGAAGAACATTTCGATGATTAAGAGGAGTGGTTGTACTTTGAAGTGAAGGTAGCGCGTAATCTCCCAATCACGAGAGGGAGTTTGACGACAACGAGTTAGAGTTATAGAGTTTAGCTACGTAAACTTGTAAGATTCTCGATGTAAACTCAATCACCAATGTAATTACACACTCCGATTACAAACTATCAATGGAATCGCCTTTAGATCTGAATCTGAGTAATCGCTGGCCTCATCTAGACGATACACTCCTCAAGTCGTTAGACTCAATTCAAATCTAAAAGCTAACTTCCCTCTTTGCCAACAGACTGTCTTTATACTCGACTATTACAAATAACTGCAAAGATTCTGACTCCCAACAAGTATCTCAACGATATAGAAAGATTGAAAGACTCTGACTCAAAACAAGTATCTCTCTTTTTGAATTACTCCTCCACGTCATTCTTCAACGGCCCTTTCTCTTTCTTCCTCCTCACGTATGCTCTGTCCAACCTATCAATACCCCCTCCTTTAACACTCAGCTTACCCTCAAGCTGATACGAAGGAAACTGAGCTCGAAACTCCTTAACATCCACCCAAGTCGCAGCCGTAGTTGGAAGACCAACCCATTTTACCAACACTTCCAAATGGCCCGAAGGTGTATAACAGCTCTCGATAATCTTCTCTGGTTCAACCACGATATCCTCATCTTCTGATACCGCCGGTGGCAATGATAACACCATATGAAGCTTCCCAATTACCGCTTTCAGTTGAGACACATGAAACACCGGGTGAATTTTTGACTCAGCAGGTAACTGAAGGCGATACGCTGCTTTACCAATACGTTCCTCAATGCGATAGAGACCAAAATACATGGCAGACAACTTTTGACAAACTCGCTAAGCAATTGACTGTTGCCGATATGGGCGAAGCTTCAAATAAACCATTGTCCCCACCTCAAACTCAACGTCCCGCCTATGCTTATCTGTGTTGTTCTTCATCAGTTGTTGAGCATGAACTAAATGCTTCTTGACTTCCACTAACATCGCATCACGAGCCAATAATTGAGCTTCCAAATCTGCATTTGCAGTAGACCCCTGCTCATAACGTAGCAACGCCGGTGGATCCCTTCCAAAAACCACACGAAAAGGCGTCATCTTCAAGGAAGTATGATATGATGTATTGTACCAAAGCTCAGCCCATCCCAAATACTTGGACCATGTGCGTGGATGACTTGAAGCGAAACAACGGAGATACGTTTCCAAGCATCTGTTTAAGACCTCTGTTTGTCCATCCGTCTAAGGGTGGAATGAAGTGCTGAACTTGAGTTTAGTATCTGCTAAGCGAAAAAACTCCTTCCAAAGATGACTAAGAAACACTTTATCACGGTCAGACACGATGGACTTGGGAAAACCATGTAGGTGGACAATCTCACCAATAAAACATTAGCAACATCAGCAGCCTGAAAAGGATGTTTCAATGTCAAGAAATGACCATACTTGCTTAAGCGATCCACGACCACAAAGATAACATTGCTTCCATTAGACCTCGGTAAACCCTCTATAAAGTCCATAGAAATGTCTTCCCAAACCAGTTGAGGTATCGGTAAAGGATGAAGAAGACCAGCATGTGACAGTGTGGAGTACTTGTGAGTTTGACAAATCTGACAAGCCGATACATACTCTTGAACCGAACGAAACAGCCCTTCCCATTGAAACCAAAGTTGTATCCTCTTCACTGTTTTTAATACCCCGGAGTGACCCCCAACTAACCCATCATGGCATTCTGCAAGAATCAAGGGTATGAATCGCGAAGAAGAAGGAATGACTAATCTGCCTTTATACCACAACTTATCTTCACACACTGTTAGACTTGTTTTNTCTTGAACCGAACGAAACAGCCCTTCCCATTGAAACCAAAGTTGTATCCTCTTCACTGTTTTTAATACCCCGGAGTGACCCCCAACTAACCCATCATGGCATTCTGCAAGAATCAAGGGTATGAATCGCGAAGAAGAAGGAATGACTAATCTGCCTTTATACCACAACTTATCTTCACACACTGTTAGACTTGTTTTAACCAAAGTACCCTCTTTAATTTGCTTAATTGTCGCATGGATAGTAGGATCAGCACCAAACTCTTGATATAACTCTGTCAGTTGCAGGACTGTTGGAGCAGATATAGCAAACAAACTCGTACACGACATTAACTCAGTGGAATGATCAATCCTTGATAGACCATCAGCGGCATCATTTTGAACTCCAGGTTTAAAGACAATATCAAACTCGTAACCCAAAAGTTGTCTCACAAGAGGCCGCACTAGCGTAGTGAGTGTATAACCAATGTTCAACCCCTTGCCGTGAAGCTTCCTCTACTGGCAAGAGTGATTGAAAGGCATTGGCGGGTAGGTGGATGTCACTTTCTCCTCGTAGTGTGACTCTCTCCTTGCCCCACACGAAACTCCATTCTTGTAGGTCCCAATCAATTTCACATTTGCCCAATGTTCGAAGCCACTGGACTCCAAGTACCAAATCGACTCCACTTAGATCCAAGGTTATACAATCCAAAAGAAAATCAAGACCTTGTATCTGGAGATGAACGTTATGACAAACGCCTGAGCCATGAACCACAATACCAGTTCCCAACAGAACTTGTAAACGGGGGTTGTCAGTAGTTTGAAGGTGAGCTTTCTTCACCATAGCTGGTGAGATGAAATAATGTGTAGCACCACTGTCTATCAAAATCACCAGTGAAGAGTTGCCTATACGTCCCCTGACTTTCATTGTTGTCAGTGTATTCATTCCCAAGAAAGAGTACAAAGACAATTGCATCATATGAGGTCCTGTGACCGCAGTCTCCTCACTCATTTCGTCTTCATTCTCCCCCAAGATCTCCACTTCAAACCCATTTAACACCGTGAAAACACGAAGCTCTAGTTTACCACAAAGATGTCCTTTGAACCATTTCGCTTTACATTTGAAACATAATTTCAAACGCTTGCACTCTGCCAGTTCTTGCGGTGTTAGGTGTACCTTCTGATTATCTCCCGAAGTTGTGCTTGTGTTTCCTGTAGACAGCAGTTTAGTTTTGTCGACTGGTTGAGACCCTGCATTAGTATTCGTCTTTGTTGCAGCAGAATTACCACGAGTATAACGAGTCTCAGTCTTCGACTTATCAGCGAGTATCTGACAAAACATACTGGATTCCATCTTCACCACAGCCGCTATATGATTACGTAATCCCCTTGGCTCTTTCATCTTTATTACTTCTTTCATCTCCGGTTTCAGTCCAGTGTAGAAACGAGTGATCAAATTTGCTTCATCTATTCCTCTGACCACATTGATCAACTCCTCAAACTCTTTGACGTAAGCCTGAACTGAATCAGTTTGTTTCAATGCGGATAACCTGTTTCTTGGTTCATCATCCTTCGATTCAGCAAAGCGATCTAACATTCTCTGTTTGAACAGCAACCAACTACTGAAAGGTTCTTCCTCATTTTCCCATGTATACCAATTTCTTACAACGCCAGTGAGACTTAAAGCAACCAATTCCAATTTCTGATGTTCTTCGTAACGAGCTGCAACGAAATATCTCTCAACTCTAGAAATCCAACCATACGGCATCGTTCCATCAAACACAGGCAATTCAATCTTTTTCAACAAACTTTCTTTACTAAAAAATGAATGTTGAATTCTTCGATAACCTAGCTCTTCTGTACCAACATCATGTCCCGTAGATTCAGAATGTACCTGACCGTTAGACGGTGGTGATGATGCTACAGCTTTTCCTTTGTCACCGATGACGTGAGATTCCAATTTGTTCAAGATTCGAATCATCGCCGAAACCTCCTTCTCGACAGAACTGAGACGCTGGCTCGTTTCCTCATTTGATTCCGTTAGACGTCGCCATCCCCCGCTAATCGCTTCCACCTATCTTGTAACTCCGCCACCGTACGATCAACGATATCGATATGATCCGCCGCTTCTTCGATACTCGTCATCGCGCGAATCGCCGAGCTCACCGCACCAATTAATAGAGTTTAGCTACGTAAACTTGTAAGATTCTCGATGTAAACTCAATCACCAATGTAATTACACACTCCGATTACAAATTATCAATGGAATCGCCTTTAGATCTGAATCTGAGTAATCGCTGGCCTCATCCAGACGATACACTCCTCAAGTCGTTAGACTCAATTCAAATCTAAAAGCTAACTTCCCTCTTTGCCAACAGACTGGCTTTATACCCGACTATTACAAATAACTGCAAATATTCTGACTCCCAACAAGTATCTCAACGATATAGAAAGATTGAAAGACTCTGACTCAAAACAAGTATCCCTCTTTTTGAATTACTCCTCAACGTCATTCTTCAACGGCCCTTTCTCTTTTTTCCTCCTCACGTATACTCTGTCCAACCTATCAATACCCCCTCCTTTAACACTCAGCTTGCCCTCAAGCTGATACGAAGGAAACTGAGCTCGAAACTCCTTAACATCCACCCAAGTCGCAGCCGTAGTTGGAAGACCAACCCATTTTACCAACACTTCCAAATGGCCCGAAGGTGTATAACGGCTCTCGATAATCTTCTATGGTTCAACCACGATATCCTCATCTTCTTATACCGCTGGTGGCAATGGTAACACCATATGATGCTTCCCAATTACCGCTTTCAGTTGAGACACATGAAACCCCGGGTGAATTTTTGACTCAGCAGGTAACTGAAGGCGATGCGCTGCTTTACCAATACGTTCCTCAATGCGATAGGGACCAAAATACTTGGCAGACAACTTTAGACAAACTCGCCGAGCAACTGACTATTGCCGATATGGGCGAAGCTTCAAATAAACCATTGTCCCTACCTCAAACTCAACGTCCCGCCTATTCTTATTTGCGTTGTTCTTCATCAGTTGAGCATGAACTAAATGCTTCTTGACTTCCACTAACATCGCATCACGAGCCAATAATTGAGCTTCCAAATCTGCATTTGCAGTAGACCCCTACTCATAACGTAGCAACGCCGGTGGATCCCTTCCCTAAACCACACGAAAAGGCGTCATCTTTAAGGAAGTATGATACGATGTATTGTACCAAAGCTCAGCCCATCCCAAATACTTGGACCATGTGCGTGGATGACTTGAAGCGAAACAACGGAGATACGTTTCCAAGCATCTGTTTAAGACCTCTGTTTGTCCATCCGTTTGAGGGTGGAATGAAGTGCTGAAATTGAGTTTAGTATCTGTTAAGCGAAACAACTCCTTCCAAAAATGACTAAGAAACACTTTATCACGGTCAGAAACGATGGACTTGGGAAAACCATGTAGGCGGACAACTCACCAATAAAACACTTAGCAACATCAGCAGCCTGAAAAGAATGTTTCAATGTCAAGAAATGACCATACTTGCTTAAGCGATTCACGACCACAAAGATAACATTGCTTCCATTAGACCTCGGTAAACCCTCTATAAAGTCCATAGAAATGTCTTCCCAAACCAGTTGACGTATCGGTAAAGGTTGAAGAAGACCAGCAAGTGACAGTGTGGAGTACTTGTGAGTTTGACAAATCTGACAAGCCGATACAGACTCTTGAACCGAACGAAACAGCCCTTCCCATTGAAACCAAAGTTGTATCCTCTTCACTGTTTTTAATACCCCGGAGTGACCCCCAACTAACCCATCATGGCATTCTGCAAGAATCAAGGGTATGAATCGCGAAGAAGAAGGAATGACTAATCTGCCTTTATACCACAACTTATCTTCACACACTGTTAGACTTGTTTTNTCTTGAACCGAACGAAACAGCCCTTCCCATTGAAACCAAAGTTGTATCCTCTTCACTGTTTTTAATACCCCGGAGTGACCCCCAACTAACCCATCATGGCATTCTGCAAGAATCAAGGGTATGAATCGCGAAGAAGAAGGAATGACTAATCTGCCTTTATACCACAACTTATCTTCACACACTGTTAGACTTGTTTTAATCAAAGTACCCTCTTTAATTTGCTTAATTGTCGCCTGGATAGTAGGATCAGCACCAATCTCTTGATATAACTCTGTCAGTTGCAGGACTGTTGGAGCAGATATAGCAAACAAACTCGTACACGACATTAACTCAGTGGAATGATCAATCCTTGATAGGCCATCAGCGGCAGCATTTTGAACTCCAGGTTTAAAGACAATATCAAACTCGTAACCCAAAAGCTTCACTAACCATTTCTGATACTCCATACTAACCTCCCTTTGCTCCAGCAAGTATTTTAAGCTTCGTTGATCCGTATGAACAACAAATCTGCGACCAAGTAAGTAGTGTTTCCATTTACGTATTGCTAACACCACTGCCATCAACTCACGCTCATAAATCGGTTTTAATTGCTCCCTGGCTGTCAAACCATGACTGAAATAGGTATAGGTTTCTTATTTTGCATCAATACCGCACCAATTCCAAATCCCGAAGCATCAGTTTCAACAACAAACTTTTGACTGAAATCCGGAAGAGCGAGCACTGGTGCTCCCAACATAGCGGCTTTCAATTTGTCAAAGACCTCCTCTTTATCACTTGACCAAGCAAATTGATCCTTTTTAAGTAACTCTGTTAATGGTCTGGCTAAGACTCCGTAATTCTTGATGTAGTTACGATAGTAACCAGTAAGTCCCAAGAAACCACGTAGTTGTTTAATATTCTTCGGAGTTGGCCATAGTCTCATCGCTTCTGTCTTAGCCGCATCTGTAGCTACACCTTTCTCAGAGATTATATGCCCAAGATACTCAACACTACGCTGACCAAATACACATTTCTTCTTATTAGCATACAAAGAATGTTGCTCCAGAACATTTAGAGCTGTCTGTAAATGCTGAACGTGATCATTGATGCTGATGCTATAAACCAGTATATCATCGAAAAACACCAGTATAAACTTGTTCAGATATGGACGAAAAATCTCGTTCATCAGGGCTTGGAATGTTGCAGGCGCGTTTGTTAATCCAAAGGGCATTACCAAGAACTCATAGTGACCATCATGTGTTCGAAATGCAGTCTTCTCTATGTCTTCATGTTGCATTCCAATCTGATGATAACCGGAAGTGAGATCAAGTTTGAAAAATATCACTGCACCATGGAGTTGATTCAGAAGCTGATCAATCATTGGTATTGGAAATTTATCCGCTACTGTGACTTGATTTAAAGCTCTGTAATCCACACAAAAGCGCCATGATTTGTCTTTCTTCTTGACTAAAAGCACGGAACTTGAATAAGGACTTCGGCTAGCTTGAATAATTCCTTTCTGTAACATCTCTTGGACTAGTGTAGTCATTGTTTCCTGGTGAGCTTGTGGATAACGGTAAGGTCGAACACTCACCGGAGATGTACCAGGTTTCAACAAGATCTGATGTTCAATACCACGAAACGGAGGAAGGCCGTCTGGCATACAAAACACCTTACTGAACCTGTCCACGACACAAGAAATTTCAACGGGAGTTGTCTCACAAGAGGCCGCACTAGCGTAGTGAGTGTATAACCAATGTTCAACCCCTTTCCGTGAATCTTCCTCTACTGGCAAGAGTGATTGAAAAGCATTGGCGGGTAGGTGGAGGTCACTTTCTCCTCGTAGTGTGACTCTCTCCTTGCCCCACACGAAACTCCATTCTTGTAGGTCCCAATCAATTTCACATTTGCCCAATGTTCGAAGCCACTGGACTCCAAGTACCAAAACGACTCCACTTAGATCCAAGGTTATACAATCCAAAAGAAAATCAAGACCTTGTATCTGGAGATGAACGTTATGACAAACGCCTGAGCCATGAACCACAATACCAGTTCCCAACAGAACTTGTAAACGGGGGTTGTCAGTAGTTTGAAGGTGAGCTTTCTTCACCATAGCTGGTGAGATGAAATTATGTGTAGCACCACTGTGTATCAAAATCACCAGTGAAGAGTTGCCTATACGTCCCCTGACTTTCATTGTTGTCAGTGTATTCATTCCCAAGAAAGAGTACATAGACAATTGCATCATATGAGGTTTTGTGACCGCAGTCTCCTCACTCATTTCGTCTTCATTCTCCCCCAAGATCTCCACTTCAAACCCATTTAACACCGTGGAAACATGAAGCTCTGGTTTACCACAAAGATGTCCTTTGAACCATTTCGCTTTACATTTGAAACATAATTTCAAACGCTTGCACTCTGCCAGTTCTTGCGGTGTTAAGTGTACCCTCTGATTATCTCTCGGAGTTGTGCTTGTGCTTCCTGTAGACAGCAGTTTAGTTTTGTCGACTGGTTGAGACCCTGCATTAGTATTCGTCTTTGTTGCAGCAGAATTACCACGAGTATAACGAGTCTCAGTCTTCGACTTATCAGCGAGTATCTGACAAAACATACTGGATTCCATCTTCACCACAGCCGCTATATGATTACGTAATCCCCCTGGCTCTTTCATCTTTATTACTTCTTTCATCTCCGGTTTCAGTCCAGTGTAGAAACGAGTGATCAAATTTGCTTCATCTATTCCTCTGACCACATTGATCAACTCCTCAAACTCTTTGACGTAAGCCTGAACTGAATCAGTTTGTTTCAATGCGGATAACCTGTTTCTTGGTTCATCATCCTTCGATTCAGCAAAGTGATCTAACATTCTCTGTTTGAACAGCAACCAACTACTGAAAGGTTCTTCCTCATTTTCCCATGTATACCAATTTCTTACAACGCCAGTGAGACTTAAAGCCACCAATTCCAATTTCTGATGTTCTTCGTAACGAGCTGCAACGAAATATCTCTCAACTCTAGAAATCCAACCATACGGCATCGTTCCATCAAACACAGGCAATTCAATCTTCTTCAACAAACTTTCTTTACTAAAAAATGAATGTTGAATTCTTCGATAACCTAGCTCTTCTGTACCAACATCATGTCCCGTAGATTCAGAATGTACCTGACCGTTAGACGGTGGTGATGATGCTACAGCTTTTCCTTTTTCACTGATGACGTGAGATTCCAATTTGTTCAAGATTCGAATCATCGCCGAAAGCTCCTTCTCGACAGAACTGAGACGCTGGCTCGTTTCCTCATTTGATTCCGTTAGACGTCGCCATCCCCCGCTAATCGCTTCCACCTTATCTTGTAACTCCGCCACCGTACGATCGACGATATCGATACGATCCGCCGCTTCTTCGATACTCGTCATCGCGCGAAACGCCGAGCTCACCGCACCAATTGATAGAGTTTAGCTACGTAAACTTTTAAGATTCTCGATGTAAACTCAATCACCAATGTAATTACACACTCCGGTTACAAACTATCAATGGAATCGCCTTTAGATCTGAATCTGAGTAATCGCTGGCCTCATCCAGACGATACACTCCTCAAGTCGTTAGACTCAATTCAAATCTAAAAGCTAACTTCCCTCTTTGCCAACAGACTGGCTTTATACCCGACTATTACAAATAATTGCAAAGACTCTGACTCCCAACAAGTATCTCAACGATATAGAAAGATTGAAAGACTCTGACTCAAAACAAGTATCTCTCTTTTTGAATTACTCCTCCACGTCATTCTTCAACGGCCCTTTCTCTTTCTTCCTCCTCACGTATGCTCTGTCCAACCTATCATAGAGATTCTTCTCCAGACTTCCCGTGAGTTGGGACAAGTGAAAATAGATGGTTCCTTGATTCCAGTAAGACATTGTAAAGGAGGCAGTTTGGGTTAGTAGCGAGAAGTTATGTCTTGAAATTCCAGAAGGGATCCAAACTACTGTCTTCCACGGGACTGTTCCTGAATGCGAGAGTAAAGCTTGGTAAATCAACCTTGTTCTTGCTTTCTTCGTTACTTTACCATTTAGAAACCATTCATATATGTCTTGTTCGTTATTGAGGCTAATGGGGGTGAGATGAGCTCGGAGTTGAACTTGAGATTCTGATCTTGCTGGCCTAAGAACCCAGCTTCATTGGAATAGAGATCAGAGAGTTTTGCGTTGCTTGGAATTCCCATTGTCAAAGTGGCATCGGAGATCTCCCATGGGTTAGTTATGAATCCAGAACAAACATGTTTGTCCATTTCTCACTCTTAGTTTGAGCATTGTAAACATTTAGTGGCGTCAGACTGGGTAGCTTGTTAGCGACCCAAGAATACGGCCCATAGAGAGAGTTGATGATGGATATACATCATTTTCGGTAACAGAAACTAAGAATGCCAGAAGTTAGTTATCTCTGCAATGATAGTGTTCAACAGCACCAACCGTCAAACAAAAGAGAAAAATCATGGCATGAAGAGTGTGCATGCCACATGTTTGATGATTTGTCTAGATTCTAGAGTCTGAGTGTCTAAATTAAGGTTCGGAATATCTAAGTTACAACCAAAAATATGTGCCCCAATAAATAAGCCAATATGGTCAGTTAAAAAAAAAATTAATGGATGGCACACTAAAATGATATCATCACATCAAATTTGGTATTTTGAAAATAGTGCTACACCAAATTTATCACACTAAGAGCATCACTAATGCATGTTTCTTAAGATGAGGTTCTTTTCTTTTTTTTTTTTTTTTTTTTTTTTGTGCACATGCATTAGAATTAACGGAAACTATTTCTTAGTTAAGATGAGGTTCTTAAGGGAAACTATTTCTTAGTTTCTGCTCAAAGAAACATGTATTAATATAATATTTTTATTAAATTTAATTATTTAATTAAATTCTAACAAAAATGCTTAGTGGGGGTTATTGGTTCTAGGATTTTATAGATTTAGAAATCCTTTTTGGATTTTGAAATTTTTGACAAATCCACACATTTTAGAATCAAATACGTAGATTTCAGAATCAATGAAATAGATTTCAAAATCAATATAATTGAATTATTAGAAATCAACGAAATGGATTTGTGATAAACGCAGCTTTGTAACAAAAGAAAATATATATAAAAGTACAACATATGGTTTATCATTTTCTATATCTTATGTTATTATGATGACATAAATTCTCTCACATACTTGTTATTATTGTCGTTCTCACTTGATTGGTATATTCTGTTTGTTGATTTTCAGTTCCAGTAATTTCCTCAAGATCTTCTTCTTCATCAAAACTTTTTTATTCAGAAAAGTTATCTCGATTCGTCAGAACTTTTTAAAAAGACTACACGTAAACTAACACACAAATATTCTCTCCGTTTGTGTCGTATAAGCAAAAGGGAATGCACATTAAAAATTAAAAATCAAGATTTGAATATATCAAAAATTCTTAACATTTCTCGGAAAAACATGATGATGGTAAACAACTCTTTGTCATTTATGGAGTAGAATCTCCAGAAAACATTTGTAGACCAAAACTCTTATGAGAGATCTTTGGTAAAATTTTATATTAACGTCTACGTGTACGTAAAGCTAAGTTAGAGATGGTTGGTTAATATATTAGTATTTGCTTATTATTAGAGAAACGTGGATAATATGTACGTATTTTTAACTTGGGGCAAGAAAAAAATTATAAAGACAATCAATAATACACTATCAAAATAACAAGGTTCAACTCAATATTTGCTTCTTTGTATTTTTAACTCACAAATCCACTCAAATCTATTTTAAATCAAATCCTCAAGCAAATCATTATTATTGAATAATGCCTGATTTTAAAATCTATTTTAAAATCATAGAACCAATAACAATGAATTTGAATATAGATTTTAAAATCATAGAACCAATAACAATGAATTTGAATAGGGATTTTAAAATCATAGAACCAATAACATTATATTTGATTTGTATTTTCAAATCCACTAAAATATACAAACCAATAACACCCTCTTAGTCATTTTATTCCAACATGTGTAGATAAATTTCTGAGAGTTTGTTTTAAATGTCTTACTTTCTCACATTTCTACACTGTTTTCTTCATTTTTCAATTTTGGAGGCAAAGACCAATTAGTGATGTTTAACGGAACAAAAAAAAAACGACTTGAAAGTTGAAACTGTCAACTCCGGTTTTCTTCCTTTTTGTCCCAGCAATAATTTCAATTTCAGATTTATGTTTCTCCTTCAATCTCATCTTCTTCCTCAACAATCCTGTTCCCATGCATCAACCACAAAATTGACAGACTGAGGCGGAAAAATTCTTGACGCTGCCGATCATTACCAATAAGCAATACCAATAACAAATGATCTTTTCTTGAATTATTTTTCTTAGTCATCTGCCACTTTTCAATCCCTTACGACTTGCTAATAAATGCTAATAAAAATTTAAAAATTCATTATTATTGTTTTAAATTTCTATTTTAACAAAAATTTACAAATAATTTTAATATATATTTTTATTTATGAACAAATGATATATATAAGTTAATGTGATTTATTTTTTACAGTGTACTTATATTTAGTTTATTTTTTATTAATGTTATATATGCATTTATATTGTAATGGTGATATATGATTTATTAGTTATAAAATATTTCAAAATTTTTTTCTTTAATAAATATTTATACATCTCTTATATAATAAAGTAGAGTTATTTCTCTCCATAGAGGCAAAAAAATGATACTTGTCATTCTATCATTTGTTGAAAGTTTTCTAGGTCCAATTATAAAAATATTTTATTTTATTTGCATTTTTATTGATTTTTACAAATGATATGTTTTTTAATAAATATTTTTAGTCCAGTAAATTAGAAAAAAAATTTCTAAAATAAATATTTATACGTCTCTTATATAAGAAAGTAGAGTTATTTCTCTCCATAGAGGCAAAATATGATACTTGTCATTCTATTATTTGTTGAAAGTGTTTTAGGTCCAATTATAAAAATATTTTATTTTATTTCAATTTTTATTGATTTTTAAAAATCATATAATTTTTAATAAATAATTTTAGTCCGGTAAATTAGAAAAAAAAAATCTCACTTTCAACCTATTCTTCAAGATGGATGACAATTTTCATATCTCTAAATATGAAATATCTAAATAAATATCCTTGATTCTTAAATCTATTTGTTTGATTTTAAAATCAACTAGATCTCGACCCGCACAACCGCGCGGGTGTTTCTTGTCATTTATTTTTATAAAAACATTTTGTTTTCAATTATTATAAACAATTTGTTTTCACTTCTAAATTGATATATATATATATATATGAGATATGTATATCAATTTTTAAAAGATAAGAATTTTATAATATATTAGTTTTTCATCAAATAGATTGTTTCAAACGTTCACATATATTTGTATCATATTCTATATATATTGTTTTGAATTATTATTTCATTATTAAAGTCGTAAATATATGTAAAGATTGGTAAAATATTGTTTGATTCTTATCTTTAAATATATTGTAACATTTCTCAAATTTAGAAAGTTTAACAAAAATAAAACTTTTAGCTTCATATTAAGGAGTAAATAACTAAACATTTAATTTTTGTTATTTTTAGAATAAACTATATAACTTTTAAAAAAAAATTATTGGTTTAAGGTAGTATAGCTTAATCATTGTTGGAAAATAATGATTTTTGTTATTTTAAAAAATAAACTATATAATTTTAAAAGTTAACATCAACAAATATATTATAAATAATTCACTTATGAAGATATACTATTACAACACTAAATCATACCCATTTAATTTAAAGATGTGTTTTATTATATTATCTATAAGGGATAAATCCAATGGGTTATCTAATTAGTGTTAGCCCAATAAAAATTTTGGATAAGCCCAAAATTATATGTAACTAATTTTAAGGTTATTAATTAATAATTGAATAATGTAATGTGACAAATTCTAGTAGATGGTCCGTTTTAAATATCACATATTAAAAGAGTCATGACATCTCTTTTAATATATTAGATATCCTTGATTCTTAAATCTATTTTCATTTTGAAATCAATATCCTTGATTTCCAAAAGATATCCGCAAAATAAGAGTTTAAAAGAAAAGAAAAAGCTCCAACAAGAGTCAAACCAAAACGAGAAAAAAATTGAATTTCACAACAATTCTGAAACCGATAGTAAAAAAAAAAACAATTAAAATCATTACAAATCAATATCCTTGATTCTTAAATCTATTTTCTCGATTTTAAAATCATAGGATTTATCAAAAATTTGGATATCTTTGATTTCCGTAAAAAGCTATTTTCATTTCTTTTATTTTATTTGAATTTTTATTTATTTTTACAACGGATATGATTTTTAAAAAATATTTTTAGTCGAGTAAATTAGAAAAAAAAATATTCTCACTTTCAACCTATTCTTCAAGATGGATGACAATTTTCATATCTCTAAACATGAAATATCTAAATAAATATCCTTGATTCTTAAATCAATTTGCTTGATTTTAAAATCAATATCCTTGATTCTTAAATCCATTTTCATTTTGAAATAAATATCCTTTATTTCCAAAAGATTTCCGTAAAATAATAATTTAAAAGAAAATAAAATAAAAAACTCCAACAAGAGTCAAACCAAAAACGAGAAAAAACTGAATCACACAACAATTCTGAAACCGAAAGTTAAAAAAAAAAAAGAAAAACCAATTAAAATCATTTTGAAATCAATATCTTGATTCTTAAATCTATTTGCTCGATTTTAAAATCATATGATTTATCAAAGATTTGGATATCTTTGATTTCCGTAAAAAGCTATTTTCTGAAATCAATATCTTTGATTTTTAAATCTATTTGCTCGATTTTAAATCATATGATTTATCAAAGATTTCTAAATCCAAATGTTTTTCTAAATTCATGAAAATAGTAGAATCAATAACCCCCACTAAATGTTATCACATGTTTACTATAATTATTCACGAATCAAAATTGTATTAATCATCAAAATGTCATGCAAGCATCTGTAATGCGTGTAAGCTTACAAAAAGTTCAATATATAATTTTGTTTAAAACTACCAAGGACTATAGACTCAGTGTAGTAGCATTGTTGTAGTTATGAATGATTATATTACAAAATTTAGTATACACTACTTTAATATACGATTGGCAAAAATAAATATACAGTTATATTTTTCAGAAAAGTTTTAAAATTTTTTTAAAAACTAATAAATATGAAGTTATATAAATTTGAATTATCAGGTATGATATTTTATAGTTTTTGGTTCAGTAAATTGGAGAAAAATATTACCCGCTTCAACATCAAAAAAAAAATTAATTAAAAATACTATACTAGACATAGTGAGAAGTTTGAAGAATAAAAATAATTACCTATACAAAGACATTGTTAAATACATCAGTTTGTTAAAAAGTATTTCATCAAACAATAACCAAGCTATCTCATCTAGACATTACAGTTTTTGGTCAAATATCATGTAAATTTATTTAAAACCTTACCATAATTAGAACATAAAACATACAATATCTACTGTCAATATTAGTTCGTTTACAGTTTAATAATTTAAACTTTATTTTATGATTTATATTTTAAAAAATCGATATAGTACTTGGTAGTCTATATAAGAAAATATAATAATATTAAACTAAAATCTATATAATAAATTAAATTAAATTAAAATCTATATAAGAAAACCCTGGCTTAGCCCGGGAAAACCACTAGTGTGTAGATAAATTTCTGAGAGTTTGTTTTAAATGTCTTACTTTCTCACATTTCTACACTGTTTTCTTCATTTTTCAATTTTGGAGGCAAAGACCAATTAGTGATGTTTAACGGAACAAAAAAAAAAACGGTGACTTGAAAGTTGAAACTGTCAACTTCGGTTTTCTTCCTTTTTGTCCCAGCAATAATTTCAATTTCAAGTTTATGTTTCTCCTTCAATCTCATCTTCTTCCTCAACAATCCTGTTCCCATTCATCAACCACAAAATTGACAGATTGAGGCGGATGAATTCTTGACGCTGCCGATCATTACCAATAAGCAATACCAATAACAAATGATCTGTTCTTGAATTTTTTTTCTTAGTCATCTGCCACTTTTCAATCCCTTATGACTTGTATTCCTAAGACTTTTATACCGTGTGTCCCTCATAATTGGATTTTTTTTTTTTAAAGAAACCAAAATGTGTAAATAATTGACATTTCAACACAAAGCTAAATGGTGAGGCAAGCTGGGTGGATTTGGAGAACTGTCTTTGTGTATATAATATATAAAAAGAGCATAAAACCATGTTAAATTGTTACCATCACAATTTCTGTTTTGCCCTTCTTTTTCATTCTTGATATTCAAAAAGCCTCTACACGAACTCAATGAGTACCATTCATACTACTCTTTCTTTTCTCTTGTTTTTCATATTTAATTATCATGACGTGTTCGCGATTCCTACGACTTACTTGTGTCGTCCAGAACAAAGGAATGCACTTCTCGAGTTCAAGAACGAGTTTGAGATTCGAAACTCTTCTTCTCTCTATTGTTCTAATAATAGAGGAAGCAAAGTAAGCTTTTATTCAAAGACAGAGTCTTGGAAAAATAACACGAACTGTTGTTATTGGGATGGTATCACATGCGATGCCAAGACCGGGAAAGTTGTAGAGCTAGACCTCAGTTGCAGCCGCCTCCATGGCAGGTTTCATTCGAATTCTTTTCAAAATCTTGGCTCCCTTACCATTTTAGACCTTTCATCTAATGGTTTATATGGTCAAATATTTTTTTCTGTCCGAAAACTTTCAAATCTTACCTCTCTAAAACTTTCTAATAATCAGTTTTCGGGTCAGATTCCATCTTCAGTTGGAAAACTTTCTCATCTTACTTCTCTCACTATTTCTAATAATCAGTTTTCGGGTCAGATTCCATATTCAGTTGGAAACCTTTCTCATCTCACTTCTCTCACTATTTCTAATAATCAGTTTTCGGGTCAGATTCCAGATTCAATTGGAAACCTTTCCCGTCTTGTGAATCTTAGTTTATCTGGTAACAATTTCGCTGGTGAAATCCCATCTACTTTTGGCAGTTTGTACCAGTTAGCCTCCTTACGTGTTAATTTCAATAATTTTAGTGGTAACTTTCCTATTACACTATTAAATTTGACAAAACTGTCATATTTATCACTCTCCAACAATAAGTTCACAGGAACTCTTCCTCCAAACATGACTTCACTCTCCAACTTGGAGTATTTTGACGTAGATAACAACGCTTTCGTTGGAACCTTTCCTTCTTTGACAAGTAACCAACTGGATGACACTCTTTCTTCACGATCTAAGCTACGATGGTTAAGGCTTGGTGATAATAATTTCAGAGGGCCAATTCCGAAATCTATTTCAAAACTAGTCAATCTTGAGTGGCTTGACATGCCCAATTGGAACACCCAAGGCCCAGTTGACTTCAGTATCTTTTCTCATCTCAAGGCGCTCACATCTCTTGACTTATCTTATTTGAATACCACAACCATGATTGACCTGAACGCAATCTCATCATTTTTCAAGTCGCTCGATACATTAGATCTCTCAGGAAACCATGTTTTAGCTACAAACAAAAGTTCAGTTTCAGATCCTCCTTCGAAGTTGATTAGGCAATTATTATTGCAAGGCTGTGGTATTACGGAATATCCGGAGATTCTAAGAATTCAGCAGGATTTGGAGTTTCTTGACATTTCCAGCAACAAAATCAAAGGTCAAGTGCCTGGCTGGTTATGGACGTTACCAAAAATGTGGTACGTAGATCTTTCCAGCAACAGTTTCACGGGTATGGAAAGATCAATCAAACATGGATTATCCTCTGACCTCCGGACTTTAGATATTTCCAGCAACAAAATCACCGGTCAAGTGCCCGACTGGTTACAGACACTACCAAATCTGGAAATTTTGAGCATTTCACACAACAAAATCAACGGTCAGGTGCCTGGCTGGTTATGGAAGCTACCAAATTTGATGGGTGTTGATCTTTCCTACAACAATCTCATCGGATTTGAAAGAACAAGGAAACATGAACCATTCCATGAGCTACAAATTCTAGCTATTTCTAACAACAAAATCAAAGGTCAAGTGCCTGGCTGGTTATAGACGCTACCAAGTCTGTATAACCTGGATCTTTCCAACAATAACTTCATCAGTTTCGAAAGACCAACGTCACATAGACTATCCTCCAGCTTGAAGTACTTGTTAGGCTCTAAAAACAATTTCACAGGCAATATTCCGTCTCTCATGTGTGAATTGCGCTCTCTAATCGTTCTCGATTTATCTGTCAACGACTTCAATGGATCTATCCCTCATTGTTTGGAAAATCTCAAGGGTAATCTTTCATATCTAAACCTTCGTCATAATCATCTTAATGGAGGTCTTCCGAAAGGTGCATTTAACAGCTTAAGGTCACTTGATGTTGGTCATAACCAACTAGTGGGGAAGCTTCCTAGATATCTGATGAATTTCTCTGCTCTAGAAGTTTTAAATGTGGAAAGCAACAGCATCAACGACGTGTTTCCATTATGGTTGAGTTCTCTAAAAAACCTTCAAATTCTTGTTTTGCGTTCTAATGCATTCTATGGACCGTTACATCAAGTCTCGTTCCTTCAATTGCAAATAATTGATATATCATACAATCAATTCACTGGAACTCTACCATCAGATTATTTTGTGGGCTGGACTGCAATGTCATCCCTTGGGAGAAACAAAGATCAGTCAACTCAAAAGTACATGGGAGATGAACCAGGCTTTTACAAGGATTCAATAGTTTTGAAGAATAAAGGAACAGAGATTGAGATTGTACGTATCTTAAAAGTCCTCACAGCACTCGACTTCTCAGAAAACAGATTTGAAGGAGAGATTCCAGATTCCATTGGCTTATTGAAAGAGCTTCGTTCGCTCAGCTTGTCAAATAATGACTTCACTGGCCACATCCCATCATCTATGAGGAATCTGACATCTTTGGAATCACTTGACGTCTCTCAAAACAAGCTTTCAGGAGAAATTCCGCAAGAGCTAGGGACTCTCTCATTCCTTGCCTACATGAATTTTTCCAACAACCAGCTTGTAGGTCTGGTACCGGGAGGCACTCAGTTTCGAACGCAGCCTTGCTCTTCTTTCGCAAACAACTCGGGACTTTTCGGCCCGTCTCTTGACGAAGCTTGTAGTGATATCCGCAATCCCCCACCGCAACAGTATGAAACACGAGAGGTTGAGCAAGAAGAAGAAGAGGTGTTTAGTTGGATTGCAGCAGCCATAGGATTTGCACCTGGTATTGTGTTTGGATTTACGCTTGGATACATATTGGTTTCACACAAACCAGAGTGGTTCAGAAGTCCTTTTGGCCGAAACAGAAGCACCACAACACGTTAGAGAGGTAATATTCTGGATTTGGTACAATAACAACCATATATCATTATAGAATTTTCTATCTTGATGAGTGATTTAAGTGAAATTAACGTATTAAGCTATTTTTCTTTGTGTAGCCTCAAGTAGAAGAATTTTTGAGGAAAAGTAGAATGAAGCAAGCAAAGGAAATGGACTTTCAGGAAGAAACTTTTGGGAGAGGGCAACTCATCTATGACCTACAATTCTAGTATCGTGTGTTTCCTTTGTCTTTTACTCTGTTTTTAGTCAATATTTGTATTTCTCTGTAACTGAGCAGTGAGCATTGAGCAACTCTGTTTTTAGTCAATCTTTGTGTTTCTCTGTTTTCTTTTTTATTTAAATTTCATGAATTCTTCTTATTATCCACTTCTATTTCATAGTTTATTGGAAATACTCGGATTTTCTTAAATATCTCAGTTAAGCTATTTTCATGCCATGATATACTACTGATAATTATTTTTATCTTTTGTGCTAACTGATGTTTTAAAAAAAAAAAGATATAACACTGATAAAGTTATATTTGTATTACATTTTTTAATTTAATAAGCGTTTGGTTCAACCACTAAAATTTTAAAACCCGGTTATCACCGGTTAAAAAATAATAATTCTTAAACAAAACTTGTGATATCGCCGATGAACGAGTCCAAATTCTGAACCGAAGAACCACCAGGTGCCAACGCAGATCTCGCCGCTTCCTTCAGCTCCGTCGCTCTCCTCCTCATAACCTCAGCTGAAGGTCCTTCCATCACAGCCTCAATACATCTCTCAACCTCCGCAACCTTGAGCTCACCATCAACAACATCGTTCCTCATCCTCACTCCCACTCCAAACACATCCACAAGCAATCTCGCGTCAAGCGGCTGATCGATCCAACTCGGATACGCCACCACCGGAACACCACTCACCACCGTCTCCATCGTCGAGTTCCATCCACAGTGCGTCACGAAACAAGAGATCGCCACGTGGCTCAATATCCTCTCTTGAGGACCCCACTCTATTACAACCCCTTGTCCTTTTTGAACCATCTCATGCAATACGTTAACGTTTTGAGCTATCTCCTTGGGCCTAATCACCCAGAGAAACGAAACTCCTCTGTTTCTAAGAGCCGTTGCAATGCTCTCCACTTGATTCTCTGACCATTTGAGCAAGCTTCCGAAAGATATGTAAACGACCGAAGACCTAGCTTGCGTGTCAAGCCACTTCATACAATCACCATCAGATCTCCATAGATCAAGATTTTTCTCATCTAGGGTTTTGTCTTCATCATCTCCCAATAGAAATGGAGAGACCAAAGGACCTATTGGGATTATTGGCTTTAAATCCGACATTGAATCAATAATCTCTGATTCAAGTTCGTAAAACGAATTAACCAAAACCCATTTCACATATTTCAAGCAATCAACAAAATCCAACATTAGGTTATTACAGTTACTTCCTGCTGAAGGTAACATAAACGAAGGAAGATCTCTAACTTCCAACAACGGTAAAGCAGGTAAATCAACTGTCTGATTCAGATCTTCGAGATCCTCGGGGAAAGAGTTTGTCTTCATGTAGTAACGGTAATAAACCGAGTAAGCTCCACAAGCTTGGATCCAGAGAAGTGCACAAGGGATGTTATGTGCAGCTGCAACACCTGGAACCCAAGGAGCAAATGGCACGGTTACGATACAAGAGAATCTCTTTGATTCGACGATTTTAGACAAGTTCTTGGCTCCGACATTTCTCAGTGACCCGATGAGAGAATCATCGGCTCTTGGGTGGTCTTTTGGTAGACCATCAGGGAAGAAAGCGAGGTCCACTGGGCTAAGATGTTGTTCGTCGGAATTGTTGGTGGCTGAGAGGAGGTCACGGGCTTGTTCGGTGGTGGCGAGAGTGAAGCGGAGGTTCGGTCGTGAGAGAAGTTTGGCGAATTTAAGGAGTGGATTGAGGTGGCCTTGGATTGGTAGTGCTACCAATAGAACATGTGTTTCTTGACCCTCACTACTTGCCATTATTTAGTAGATAATAAGTTAATAGGGATTAAATTTTGAGTTGTGGATGAAAAAAGTTGAGTTGTAATTGTAGTGGTTTATAGCAATAACTTAGGAAAATCTTTGTATAGCAATTGCTAGCCCAATGAATACTGGTCACTGGTCAATTATAATTAACCATTGCTACCAATTTTATAATGTGGTCATTGGTCAATTACATTTATAATTAAGTTTATTAATTATAGCAAGACCTTTATGAAGAAGAAAAATTTGGTATAGCAAAGATCAGAAGTTATCTAAATCGCGGGGAAATATAAATGTAATTCGCCAATATAAGTACACTGTGTTGTCTGATAACTATGAACCATTTAGACGACAACATATGCATTAATGTGTTACCTAGTTAAAGTTAGCATCCCAGAATATAGAGACTATGGCAATATATATTTTAATCAATTAATTAGGTACTAGTATATCATTATTTCTTTCTTAATAAATTCCTAAATAAATATACAAAACATGATATGTGAAATACAACTGTAATTTGGTCAAAGATCACATTTTCAAAACAAATTAGGAAAAAAGAATAAAGGGTGTTGAAGTGGCTCATATTAATTCGAAAGTCAAAATATATGGAAGTAAAAATAATTGGCCAAGTATAAATTCGCCATGTGTTATCACTTGTAACAGTTTCTTCATAAACTTACAATCATATAAATGTACGAGTTTATAAGTATTTATATCATATAAACATGTATTAAGTTAATAACTTGATATTTTATCTAAAATTTATTAAAGTTTATAAATTATATATAAGTAATTTATAGACTCTAATAGAAAAAGAAACAAAGCTAACATCATATATATACGTTTAACAGAATGGAAAAACTACAAAATAAAAAATAATAGAGTATTTCTACTTTTATATTTAGACTAATCTCACAATAAAAAGAAAATTCACAATCTAAACTGACATCTATCTACTCTTCTTTCACAAATTATGAAATAAAAATTATATCTATTTTCCCCTGAATTATTTTCTTATTTTTCATAATTTAACGAATTTTATATGAAAATTAAAGTAACAGTTAACTATTATTAAGATACTATAGTGTTATATTTTCATTTCATTAATTCTGATGAAGTACTATATGATTCAAATGATACCAAATACTTGAGTGGTAAGTGATAATATATATATATAGTTATATTTAGTTTTATGTATTTATATATTTATGTTTAAACCTTTAACATTAAATACTTTTAATATTTATACATTATTGGTCAGGTGGCATATATATATTCATGATACATATTTCTGTACGAAACTTATATGAATACAATTATTATTTAAATCTGTAATATCGAGTAAGTTATTTGTCATATATTAATAATAATGAAAAAGTAATGTGTTTTTAATATAAATAACAACTATATATTGTGTAGTAACATTCGATATTTATGAAATTCATAAAATATGAACTATGGTAACATAAAAATAAATGTTTTTAGACTTGCAAAATATGAAATGAGGAGGTTCCATTTCTATCGTTTATATATTTTTTTATTATATAAGACATTATAGTGTAACTAAAAACTTTATCTCAAACCTCGATGATCATACGAAATCCAATGAAATTTAAGATTATATATTTTAATGGAAGGTGCTAAACTTTCTAGCATAGTTTTTATTTTCATATTTTTGTATATGAATATGCAGAGAAGAACAATAATTATGTATATGGATATCGGCTTTCGCGAGTCTAATGAAGTTAGAAGTTCGATTACCTTCGATCATGGCACGTTGGTGTTTTATATTATTGGGTCATGGAAAGATTAAAAATTATTTTCTGATCAAGGATAATATAGTAATTTACAAGGTTTTCGAAGATTGATAAAAGCAAGGAATACGAGAATAAGTCTTTTACCACTATACCCGGTGATGGAAGTTTTTATATGGGCAATAGAAAGTACGAGGAACTTGCGTTAATATCATGTCACTTTTGCGACAGATTGTATTCAGCTGGTGAAGATGGTTTCTACACCAGAAGAATTGCAAGCTTTTTCGAATTATTTGGAAGACATCAAGATCCTTAAGGAGAATTTTAATTAATCAGAAATCATCCATATCATAAAAACGTTGAATACCAATGCAGATAGTCTGGCACGGATTGCTATGAAGCAACCGTCTTTCGTTGTTCATATTGATTCAAATCTACCGTTCTGATTTACAGAGCTTTTATAGATTCTCTGTTTTTGTTGATGACAAAAAAAGTAATAATTATTTAATAAATTAAATAAACTGTGAAAAAACTTATTTTTTAACATCAAAGTACTAAAAAGATCAAATTTTAGTTTCAATTATTTTAAAATAATAAACCTGAATATTATATAACATAAATTTTATTTTCTTTTTAATAAAAAATATGACTAATTCTGATCAAAACTAATAAAATATTTTCAATAATTGTATTTATCTTTTCAAAATAATAAAATGCTTAAATACATAAAATCTGATTTTCTCAAATATATAACAAATATGAATTATGCATAACCCTTAAGATAAAATATATTCTTTCGTAAAATATAATATATACATTGTTCATGAAATATTTATACTCGGAAACTTGCGGATAAATACCTAGTAAATAACTACAATTATTATTTTAATATATATATATATATATATATATATCTCCTATATATTAAAAGAGAAGCATTGCATTTAATGCATTCACACTACATTTGCCACGTGTCGCCTTAATAGAACTTCTCACATTTTTATTTCCATTTTTGTTTATAATTTTAATATCAAACGTAATTTTTTTTTTCTGTCAAAAGTTATCGACGAATCCGTGGAGGAAACTCCTTCTTTGTCCATGATTATCTCGATGAAAGAATTGATGGTAGTTTAGCTTTTGACGATCGTTCAACGCCTCCGAAGGATTTTACGTTTTCTTAACTTCTAAGTGATTTGATACGAAAGAAGATATAACATGAAAACTTCTTTTCCGGTTTCTTCACGGAGCTTCCATTAACAAAAACTTAGGGTTGCCTTTGAAAATAACAATCTTCACGAAGAGCATTTTACGACAAAGAAAGTTTCTTCATGGAGTTTGACCCACGCGAGGATAGTAGAACTTCTAGGAAGGAGTTTAGGTTTTTTAATGTATAGCGTGAAGGTTTCTTCTATGGAGCTCCCATCAATACGAAAACATATATAGCATGGAAGTTTCTTGTACGGAACTCCCATCAACTCTCAATAAGAAAGCAATACGAAGAATCCATAACATGAATTTCATAGACGATCTTCCTTAATGAAGCATGAACTTGCAGAATTTGCTTCACGATCTTCAGGGATACAAGATATTTGTATAATCATGAAGTGAAACTTGCAAAACGAGCTTCCTCTCTTTTCACAGAGAAACAATACAGAGAAAACATAGCATGAACTTGTCTAAGAATCTTCCTCTCTTTTCAGAGAGAATACTGACAATGGTTTCAGGCAAGTCAGTGAATTCAACATTAGACATAGAAGAAGCATTGATAACTTTCATAACACCAACTCAACTCTCCGTTATATACGTTTTGTTTCTATACGTGCATGATTGTATTAGAAAGATGTCAAGTATACAACATGCACATATTTGTTTCTTTCGTATCATTTTCCCAAGTGGAAGTTTAAAACCAAAATTCTTTATTAATTTGGTTAAGACATTTAAACCGAGTTAACCATCGGTTTTTGTAATTCTGATTTTGAAAACCATGCCTTAATTTTTTTAAAAAATGATTTTGCTACGTTTGAGTGATTAGAAAGGTTAGATTAATGATAGAAGATTTACATAGATTTCAAAACTTTGGTTTATGGAAATATATACATTCTTGTGGTAGAAGAAAATTGTTGAACAAGACATGAATATTGACATTATTTTTATTATTGGAAATACGGCGTAACTTCCATTAGGTTTCTTATACCTATATAAGATTCATGTCGCCCATCTTTCTTACTCATAACCTAAACCCAAAACCTAAACATTTTTTCATTCATTCTTCTATAAAGGATGCGATAACTGCTATGTCAGATTTGAAACCGTTCAAGCCTATATGGAAGATTATGGTGAAGATCATGCGTTTGTGGAAGCAATATTCTGCAACTGGTGGTCTAACGACTGAGATGGTTCTAATCTACTCAAAGGTAGGCAACATTTACTCTTCAAATTAGTAATCTCAAGTATGCTTAATGTGTCCATATAATTTCTTACTATAATTTTTGTCTTTGTAGGGTGTTAAAATTAACGGTTCTATGAAAAAGAATTTGGTTAATCAAATTATAACCAAACCGATGTCCACATTAACATACCTAATGTCTTCTTATTTTATAAATAACGAAGATAATAATGTTATCCCGTGCAAGGCACGGGTTATCACCTAGTATATATATATAGCACAGGCTAGCTAGGTTTAGCACAAGAGTCAATGGAATCACTGCAGAAGAAGGATCATCCAACCATTCTTACACGATCTTCCAACTCATCTACACCTGAAAAATACTCGGAACCGATTCCAGCTGATCTCGGTATCGAGATAGTCTTGAAAGTACTGGCGAACTCTGTAGCAAAATGTCGCTACAGGTCTTCAAGATTTTACAGGGTCCTTCTTGACAAGATCTTCAGGTCGACCTCAGCTTTTGTTGGCCTTCGGAAACGACCATGGCAAGTTGTAGTTCTTTTCCTCACCTCAGCCTCAGATGAGAACTCGCCTTCTATAACAGCCAAATATCATATGAGTTTGCCATGTGAACGTTTCTTTAGAGTTAAACATATTCGTGGTTTGGTTTGTATTAGAAAACATCGGGTCTTAAACAGATGTAAACAAGTACTTGTGTGGATGATGTGTAACCCTAGTACCAGACAAACCATGAATTTACCGCAAGTGAAGACACATAAGGAATATACTTGGATAAGAATTTTTTTTGGGTATTATCCGATTGATAACAAGTCAAAGTATTGTCAATAACATGGGAACATGGAGATAATGTGATCTCTGACGAGCATGAAGTTCTGACATTAGAAACTAATAATGTCATGGAGAACGATTGAATGTGGCACACCTCATTCTCCTATATCTGGTGATGTATGTAGAAATGGTATTTTGTACTACAAAGCTTCTGATAAAGCGTTTTCAAGTGCTTCAATGATTGTGTGCTTTGATGTTAGATATGAGAAGTATAGATTTATTAGGGCTAGCGAAAGTACCGTGGCCGCAGTATATCCTACAACTACTCTCATAAACTACAATGGTAAATTGAATTCATTTATGATGGAATGTTCTTATGGTTTTGACATGTGGGTTCTACAAGACCCAGAAAAAGAAGAATGGTCGAAGCATACTTACAAGTTCCCCATGTGAAGGAATGTATTTCGAGTGGAGTCACTGGTAAATATAAAATTGTGATATGTTCGGACTATCTTTCCGACCCTTTTTATGTTCATTACTACAATCTCGAGAGGAAAATTATCAGAAGAGTTAAAATCCAAGGAATGAGAGAGTTTAAGACCATGATTAATCTGGGGTACTTAGGGTGGGGTTCTTCTCGGAATTTAAGAAACTGTTTCTTAACTTTAAACTAAAAGCACTAAGAACCGGTTCTTAAATAAGGACTTTAAGAACCGGTTCTTAGATTTTTAATTAAAAATTAAGAAATAGTTTCTTAACTTCCGCTAAGAACCTACCCTAAAAACCCCGGATTAATCATGGTCTAAAACCTTAAGGATAAGACAATTTTCACTTTTGTAGACCATATAGTGATATAGAGGGCGTCAAGCTTATGTAAGTGTTTGGCTCTTATGTCGTCTCATAAAAAACAACAACATCGTCTCATTAAATATAATTCTAAAAGGGCTCTGATCTTTCTACTGGTTCTTTTGCTTATTAAATATAACTAAACATTGGATTGCTATTTTGCATTGTTTAGATACCCCAATATATTAAGTAGGTGGGATGTTTTGTTTACGTCAACATATACTATATTATACACTTTTATAATATACTATTGGCTAACCTTTTGTCCTACCTCGGGTTATTCTATATCCCAAACATTGGATTGCTATTTTGCAGAGGTTCAAAATATATTGTAAAAGTGTATAGTATATCATCTGCGTACGTACCACATTATCCCAACCTATATAAAAAATGTGATTTTCGTCTACTACCATACTGAATTACGTATATGGGTTGTTGTGTTTCCGTTAGACGATATTATAATATAAACATTTATAGTATAATTTAGGTTATGCTTTTGCTAAATTCTTTTAAAAATATATTCAATTTGGTTGGTGATCAGTGTGGTTATCACTTTTCTACCATACGCTGCAACTTATTATGTTCTCTTGTTTGTCATTTGCATGCCTTCAAATATTTTGTTGTATACCCATATCATATATAGTTGACTCACCCACTTTTGGGTCCTCTAACTTCACCAGTTCTATCATTGTTGCTTCTTTCTTATGTGTAACATTGTCTCGCAACTAGTCTTCATCTTTGATCCTTTCTTTTACAACACATATGAAATTAGAACCATAAGAACTTGGACATCGCATTTGTTTCTTAGCTGACTATACTATATTATATATATGACAGTATAGTTTCTGAGCCTTGGTTTTTGGACATTTCATTTTTAAAGAAAAACGCTATTGTGTTATGACACATGTTAAGAAAAATGTTAGGCGTTAGTCGGACGGCTAATCCGAACTTATTAAAAAGGTGGGGAGTATGCGGAGATTAAGCGGGGGAGTAAATTTAAAAAGCGTCCGAACTTATTAAAAAGGTGGGGAGTATGCGGAGATTAAGCGGGGGAGTAAATTTAAAAACTATATATTATGTAATATCCATTTAATATCTACTCATAAGAAATACAACAAACAAAATGATGTTGCCCAGTGGTATGTTTAGGTTCTCATTATCTCTAGGTCAGGGTTCAACTAGATGATTATGCAGTTTTGATCGGTTTAAATGATTTTCTTATAGAATGACAAACTTGTAATTTTTAAATCATCATATTTTGGCACTATTGTCGATTAAACTTATTTATTTCCAACTATCATCACAATATGATAGATCTATGGTGTATTTACCAATTTAGACCCAAAATCACCAGAATGTACATGTATATTTGTTTGAACCGCATTGCTTACTGATTATGGTAAAATTGCAGTGGCGGAGCTCCGTCGAGCATATCACTGGTGTGGAATCGGTCTTACAGCCGCGTTTTCGAACATGAGTTATGACAAGCTACTTTTCTGCCATAAGATTGATATAATGAAAGAAGCACATGCTTTTTACTTCATCTCACACACTTCTAAGAAATTTGGTGGTGTAATTGTTTTATCAAACACTAGATATTTTTGCTATCGGTATATTCTTAATATTTTGTCCTCTTAGTATTTTGCCTTCAGTTATTTTTTTGTTTACCCATATCATATATAATTGGTGCACCCACATTTAGATCTCCTAAATTCACCAGTTTTATCCTTATTGTTTCTTTCTTATGTGTAACATTGTCTCACCAACTCGCCTTCATCTTTGATCCTTTCTTGTACAACACATATGAGATTAGAACCATATGGATTTGGACATCGTATTTTTTTTCTTAGCTGGCCGTACTATATTATATATATATATATGATAGTATAGTTTCTTTTTTTTTTTTTTTTTTTTGGACATCAAACGGCTGTTCTATTACTCAAACGGCTTGAGGTGGTCTGGGTAACCAGACCGGAACAGAACAACCAACGTACACAAGCTTACGATAAAAGGACCTAGCTAACTTAGCTAAAGAATCGGAAACGCCATTCTGAACTCTAGGAACATAAGAGATCTTGAAATCTGGGAAGCAGATCTTCAGTGTCATCAGCTTTTCCAACTCTGTTGAGAAGCTAGGCCACGCCTGAGGATTCCTAAGCATTTCGATCATCTCCTTGCATTCAGTTCCAAAGCTCTGACATGGCGAATGTTGAAGCATGTTCTCCATTGCCCACCTCAGTGCTTCCAACTCTGAATGCAACGCCGACTCCACGCGATCAAAATTACGCACCCCCAATAGCTGGCTATTTCCAGAAGTATCATTCAAAATCCACCCACATCCACTAAAGGAATCCGTTGCAGTCCAAGAACCATCCACCATGCAGATGTTTCCCAAGCTTAAGGCCTGGTCTTCACCTATTCCATCCCCAAGATGAGACGGTACTTCCTGCTCATTTGCTTGGAACCATGCTTGGCATTCACTCTCTGCGTATCGCGCCACTTCCAATGGATCCCTATCAATGCCTCGGAATAACTTATCATTCCTAGCCTTCCAAATGTACCAGATCAGCCAAGGATAAGGATCCCTATCCAATTCCGGTTCCATTATTGCATTCTTCCTCCAGAACAAATAATCCATATTCGCGTACGTGCTTTGAACTGGAAACATAGCTGGATTGGTAGGCGTAGAAGATAGCGCCCAGACTTGTAAAGCTGGAGGACATTCAAATATTGCATGTGTGATCGTCTCCTCTGGCTCCCCACAACGAGGATAGTGGTTGTCGCATCTCATATGCATGTAGTTTAAGATGCTTGTGATAGCTACATGTCCTGTGATCAACTGCCACATAAGATGACAAATCTTTTGAGGAGCCCTGCTTTGTGATACTAGGCTCACATACTTCAGCTTCTTCTTCCTTCCTCAAGATATTTCGTGCTACCCAGTATCCAGATTTAATGGTATATTGACCAGTCCTCGTGTAGCTCCAGCAGTATGAATCCCGTCGGTGTGTGGAACTAATAGCCATGCTCTTGATGAGTTGTATGTCATCCACATCAATGTAATCATGAAGTCGTCTTTCATCCCAAGTCTTCGTTGTTTGGTTAATCAGGTCGTTCACACGCATATTCGGGTGCAGGACCGGTGCCAAAGCGACTGCCGGTCTCGCAGGAATAGTGGGAATCCAAGGATCCTCCCAAACTTTAACCTCATACCCCGCATGAATTTTTTGTCTAATTCCTAATAGTAGCAGTTCTCTTCCAGCCGATATGCTTGTCCACACATATGAGGGACTGCTAGTATTGATTGGACGCAAAGGCGTACTCAATCTATAATACCGACCTCTCAGAACCCGAGCAACCAGAGAGTCTGGACTTTGCACCAGTCGCCATAATTGTTTTGCCAGTAACGCCAAGTTAAACTCATGAATCATCCTAAAACCAATACCGCCTTCATCTTTGGGTAAGCATAATTTGTCCCATGTTGACCAGTGAATCCCCCTCTTCGGCGGATTTGAGCTCCACCAGAATTGTGCAATGGCACTTGCTAGATTATCACAAATCTCCAATGGGAGGAGGAAACAAGACATAACATACGTCGGAAGAGCCAGCATAATTGATTTTATCATAACTTCTTTCCCTCCCTTAGAAAGCCATCGCCCAGTCCATCCATTCACTCTACTTCTCAGCTTGTCCTTGAGGAAAGCAAAGAGCTTACATTTGGACCCACTGATATCCTCTGGTATGCCCAGATATGACCCCATTCCTCCTTCATTTTGGATCCCAAGTGTGTCTTTGATATCTTGTCTCGCATCCTGTCCGATTCTTTTACCAAAGAGTAAAGAAGACTTCTCAAAATTAATACATTGTCCTGAAGCTTGTCCATACATCGTGACCACTTTCATTACTTCTTCACATTCACGGGGCACCGCCTTACAGAAAAACAGACTATCATCAGCAAAGAGAAGGTGAGATACCGAGGGACACGCACGCGTAATGCGCATCCTCGTTATCTTCCCTTGACTCTCTGCGTGATTTAGAAGGCTAACGAGCGCTTCCGTGCACAGAATAAAAATGAAAGGGGACAGAGGATCTCCTTGTCTTAGACCTCTCTCCGGGACTATATTCCCTCTTGGCTGTCCATTCATGAGGACCTTATATTTTACTGAAGTTACACATCTCATTATCATAGTTATCCAAACTTCAGAAAATCCCATCTTCCTCATGGTTGCCTCAATGAAGGACCATTCCATCCTATCATAGGCCTTGCTCATATCTGTCTTGATAGCCATCCTCTTGTTTATGCCACTTGGTTTTGTTCTTAGAGCATGGAACATCTCCTGAGCTATCATAATATTATCAGATATCTGTCTCCCAGCAAGGCTGACTGGGTCTCAGAAATCCTATCCGGAAGAAACTTCTTTAATCTCTGGCATAAGACCTTAGAGATAATCTTATAGCTAACATTGCATAAGCTAATAGGACGTAACTGACTCATCTGATTTGGCTTTTCCACTTTTGGAATGAGGCATATATTGGTATCATTTAGGCCAGCTGGCACCATTCCCTCGAAAAGAAATTGATTAATCATAAGAGTTAGATCATTCTTAACAATCTCCCAGAATTTCTGGTAGAACAATGCCGTCATTCCATCCGGTACTGGAGCTTTCCCAGGATGCATCGCAAAAAGACCTCGTTTAACCTCCCACTCAGTGACCGGGGCTGTTAAAGTCACATTATCTGCTGAGGTAATTGTGGTAGATACCTCAGAGAGTGCTTCCTCTATTGCCTCAGGATTTGAAGATTGAAATATGTGTCTAAAATAATTTGTAGCAATGGCTACCAACCCTTCCTCATCCTCCACAACATTTCCATCTTCATCCAGTAATTGGGTAGTCCTATTCCTTGCTCTCCTTTGCTTCGTAAGGGCATGAAAAAATTTAGTGTTCCTATCCCCCTCTCTCAACCAGAAGACCCGACACTTCTGTTTCCAGAACATCTCCTCCGCCTTAAGAGCATCAGATAGTTCCTTAATAGCTGCCGCAATCTCCTCAGTAGTGGCATCATCATTAGAGGATAACCGATCGACCTTTTCTTTTAGCTCCTCCACTGTTTTCTCTGAGTTCAGATTATGCTGCCTTTTCCATTCACTTAATGCTCGCCTCCAGCTCGCAATGTGCTCCATTATACTTACGTCTGGTGGAAGGTCCGGAGACTTCCATCCCTCAAGAATAATTTGCCTGAGCTCCTCGTTATCTAACCACCTCTTGTCAAATTTGAAATTCCTTGCTTTCCTAGGTTTCTTCTTTAGAATATCAGCCAGAATCGGACGATGATCCGACCCCCAAAGTTTCAAATACTTCACTTTGGAATGAGGAAATTTCTCATGCCAGTCTTCATTCCCAACAGCCCTATCAAGTCGGCATCTAACTGGTGTTCTCCCTACTCTATTTCCAACCCAAGACAACATGTTCCCTGTAAAAGGAAACTCTAGCATACCACAATCACTTAACATTTGTCTAAAGGGCATGAATGAGCTATCAGGGCGTTGTCTGCCTCCTTCCTTCTCTGCATGACAAGTAATTTCATTAAAATCCCCTATCATGAACCAGGGTCCATCTCTTGTTGTTGAGAAGCGCGTAAGACGCTCCCATACTAAATCTCTCCTATCTATAACAGGGTCCCCATAAACAAATGTCATGTAGACTTTTATTCCATCAATGTCTGCCTCAATGTCAATATACGGTTATTTGAAAAAAGTACATTAACTTGAAATTCATCCATAAAAAATAAAGCTAAACCTCCACTGAGTCCAAGTGGCTCAACAGTAAATAAACGATCAAATCCTAAGTCGGCCTAAATGTCTTGCAACAGCAGCCTCCTATTCTTCGTCTCAGATAGAAACACAAGTCCTGGGCGATGCTTCTGACACATCTCCGTAAGGCGTCGAACTGTGAGGTCGCTTCCAATCCCTCGACAGTTCCAACTGATTGTCCTCATTGATCATATTTTGATGAGGTTTTGGACCTCATCAAACCATCCTTTTTGTGTGCATTAGACTGTTTCTTCTTTGCCAAAGAGTGCACTCTCCCCTCGGCATCATAAGGATGTTCCGAGGAAGAAGAGGCAACACGTTGAGATGTTGAACTTCGGCTACGGTCATCCTTACTTCCAGCAACGCTGCAGCTCCACGCTCATACCTCATGCTTCCAGCCTCGCCGCGGCTTCGGTCCCTCTTTTTATGAGTGTAGCGTGATGTATCATACCTTCTCGGCTCCTCCTGGTATGCAGGTTTTGTTATCGCTTTATCATCCTTGGTACAACGTTCTTGCTCCATTTCCATGAGCTCCTCTCCAAGCATGTCATCCAAGTTCTCATCCTCTTCATCCAAATCCATCTGATTACTGATTCCCATATCCTTCAAAGCTCCAATGATCATAGCATCTCTTGGGGGACTCATTGATGTATCAGACTCCACGGGGAATGTGAGAAGTCTTGCTGCACTCTTGGAGCGGACTGTAACATTGGCATGAGAGGGAGTTACAATCTTGCTGGCTAGCTTCTTAGTAGACACCAGAGAACACTCCATAATGGCGTCGTCTTGTCTCAGATCTGTTACAGAATTATCCCTACGTGTGTTGATAAGCTCCTTGTGCTTGTAACCCATTACTTCACGGACAGTAGGCACATGAGAACTCTCCCTTGTTTCCTTGTCTTGTCTCAGTGTTACTGCAGTGTTATCCTTCCGTGGGATAAGCAACTCCTCACTCTTACAACCTTCCCAGACCTCGCGATTTGTAGTGTCTCGAGCAGTGGCTTCTTTACTCTTCTCATTCCAATGGCGATCTTGCTGGCGATAATATGGAAACTGCTTATGTCGAAGAGTATGTCTCGCGTTACGTCTGCGCATAACTATTCCTTGAGGAGATTCCAAAGGCTCATCTTGCCGATGATTAACTGAACTCTTGTTGCTCCTTAGCCGATGATAATCTGACCGCTTCTAATTATGAGCAAAAGACTCATCTTCCCGTCCCTTAGACCGTGAATACGCAGGGACATTATTGTGTTGAAACCCACCTTCTTTGTGAGCATAAGACTCAGCAGGACGACGTCTATGACTAACCGCAGGCCCATCAGTATTTGTGTTGGCAGTGATCATCAATTTTGATCCCCGAAGCAATGACGGATGAGCCTCCTCTTCCTTTGGTATTTTAACTCGATCGAAAACGCCAGCCCGTACATTATTGTTCAAGGACATCAGAGGACAATGGTCCTTCTCATGTGATAAGAAGCCACAGTTAGAACAATGCTTAAAGAGAAGGTCATAGGCTATCTTTATTGTTACGGCAGCTCCCTCAGAATTTGTAGCCATCCTAGTGAATTTAAGAGGCTTTCGAGTGTCAATATCGATCAACATTCGCCCCTCCTCAAGCTCCAAAGTGTCTACACGCCCCAATGACTCCCCAAGACCTCTGAGATTAGTAATAGTCCATAAGTGCAAAGGCACACCAGTAATAGTAACCCAGAACGGTATAGTCCATGGATAGTCATCATGAACAATAGGTTCCCATCGCACCAACATAAACATATAAAAGTTATAGTGAAAGGGGCCTTGGCGTAAGACTGCTTTTAGATCCTCTTCATTGGTAAAATTTAATAAAAATTTGCCATTTCCCAAATCATTCGCAGTGATACGATCCTGCATACCCCATCGCGTTGGCATGTAGTTGATTAGGCGCTCAACATTCTGTTTTTTGGGGTTCAGAACCTTCCCAATCAAAGAGAGCTTGAACTCTTGTAACACATGGGAATCCTCGTCGTCAATGAGTCTGAAAGGATCATCCTCGTCTTCCAGCATAATTCCCTTACCTTTGATATCATCCGACCTTGAGCCATAAGGACCCATAACAGTAGAAGGATCCCTGCAAATGCTCTGTTTTCTGAAGAAAAAACAGAGCCTCCGATGGATGTAAGTGACGCAAAAGAGATCAGTCAATGCTTCCGATGAGAGGTGTAAATATGTTGGCACGAGATCAGTGAGCACTTCCAACACGAGATCAGTAGGCGCTTATCATGACCATGATGCAAAATAGATCAGTGGAACGCTTCCGATGAATGACTATGACGAGTTGTAACAGCAGTAACAAGGAACGCAGGAGTGGGAATCAAAGGATCCGACCACTGGAGATAGAAAACGAGCAACGTTGATATCAGCTATGCTTGTGAACGTCGAGATTTCAATGTCGCAAAAGAGATCGAAGGATCAAAGGATCCAGTGATGGAACAGCGAAGAGATGCAAAAAAACCAGGTCGAATATCCGATCTGCTCCCCGTCAATGGACGAGAATACAGCGAGAACAGACAGAGAACAGATGCCTTGTAGTATAAGGAAACGACACGATCGTCCCTTACAAAACAGAAAATTGCGTCGGGGATCTAGAAACCGAAGCAGAAGGTCTCCTATACCGATCAATCACCAAATAGTGATGATCTCTGAAGCAGATGTCGCCGTATCGAAACCTGAAGCCCTCGTCGCCAAACTTTAGTATAGTTTCTTAGCCTTGATTTTTGGACATTTCATTCTAAAATAAAACTCTTTATAATAAAACGCTTTATGTTATGATATATTATTTTTCTGCCATACGATTAGTAAAAAGAATAAAGCATATGCTTTTTTGCTTTGCACCTAACGTGCTTCTAGGGAGAGAATGTGAAAATTGATGGTGTAATTGTCCCATCAAACACTAGATATGGTTATTATGGATATATTCTTAAGACTTATTCTTGGGTTCACCCCCTTGGTTGAACTTTTAGGTTTACCGTCCAATAGGATTATATTATTTCATATTTGATATTTTAAAAAAAAAAAATAAAACAAAATCTTTTAAAAATAAAAATAGAAAAATAAATAAAAATAATAATAATAATTAATAAAATCGAAAATAATTTTTTAAAAGAAAATATTTTAACAATAAACCCTAAACTCTAATACTGAACTCTAAACCCCTTGGTAAATCATAAACCATTGGAAAAATTTACAAAAAAATTATTTTAACACTAAAAAACTAAATCCTAAATCCTTGGATAAATCATAAACACTAAACCCGAAACTCTAATCCTAAACTCTAAACCCTTAGATAAATCATAAACACTATAAGATTTATCCAAAGGTTTATGATTTACCCAAGGATTTAGGGTTTAGGATTAGAGTTTAGGGTTTAGGGTTTAGGATTAGAGTTTAGGATTTAGTGTTAAAATATTTTCTTTAAAAAAAATTATTTTTGTTTTTATTATTTTTTATTATTTTTTATTTTTAACAACATAATATAATTTAATACGATTTTGTTTTCTTAATATGTAGTCATTTTATGATTATTCACCAAATTCACCCTGGATCCATATTGATTTTAAGGAATTCATATTTTCATATTAAAAACTACTTATAGCTTATTTTATGAAAATATTTCTGTAAAATAGTATACAAAATATTATTGGTAAAAAAAACATATATAACACTAGAATTTTTTCCCTTAGAACTGGCTTATATATAAAACTAGACTCACAGAATCATATAGCACTAGACTTGATTCCAAACATATTTATGATTTATAACGAATAGTCTGCTCCAACCAGTCAGAGGAAAAAATCAATGATTTCCTCAGCCAGGAAAAGAAAATCATCTTCATTCCTCCCTGATGGCTTTTCTATTTATCCCCATTATACTATTCTTTTTAAATTAAGGCGACCATGAACAAGAGCCAACCTCAGTATTTTCCCAGGAAGTAGCGTTGTGTTGAATTCTAAACTTATGAAGTCAAAGCTAATAAAATTCAAACTTTTCTTCTCCTTCAAGGCTTATATAATCTAACTCCAAGTCCTCAAACTCCTCACAACCAATTTCATCATCTCGATATTGACTAGTGAGGCATATAAGCGAAAAAAGCTTTTTGTACGTTATTCAATAACTACTAAAAGAAAATGATGATGAACAAGGTTAGTTTGGGTTCGATTCTGTTTATTATGTTGGTGGGTTCGGTTCTTGTAGTGGAGGCTCGTCCACTGGGTTTAACGAAGGCCGAAGAGAAGCTAGCGGCTAAGTTCTTTGATGGTTTGTCACTTGGTGCGATCAAGGACTCGGGTCCTGGCTCTGGTGGTGAGGGTCATAAATTCGTGGAGCGGAGTGAGCCAGTTGTATATGGTAAGCACTCTGGTCCCAGTCCGAGCGGACCTGGTCACTAACTTAGGAACCATTGGTTCCGAGTTCCAACCGAACTGGTTAAGGTGGCCGCAATTCGGTCTAGTTTCATAAATTCATTACTTCTTTCGTTTCTTTTATAAGTTTTATTTGTTAATTGTTATACTTGTACCTTACACATTTTTTATAAGGTTTTTTTACCTTTACATACGAATACAATAATGGAGAACAAATTGGAGGAAACCAAGAATTGGTAGAACTTCATCTTCTCTCTGTAGGATTTTTTTGGGTTTACTAATGGTTGTAGTCTATTTGAAATCGATATACAATGTACTAAAATTCATTGATTATATTGTTTATATATTAATTATATTTTACTTTTTGCATGTTTTAATATTATTAGATTCTGACAACAATTATATTTAAAAAAAAAACAGTTTTTGCATCAACAATTGTACTCGTTCCATTAAGATTTACCATATGCGGAATTTACATGCATCGCTCTTATATGTATATTTATTCTTTAATATACAGAATTACGATGACGGTTCTAATTGCATCACGACAGAAACTTCATGTAAATTTGTTTGTTAATTATGTAATACTAGGTGATTTTCCCGTGCTCATGCACGGGTATGAATATTCATAAAAGTAAAATTTTATAATAATTAATTGATATTTAGTTTTAGTTTTAAATCAATTTATATGTATAATTTATATTAATAAATATTATATTATTCTAATTATACATATGACTTTGAAGATATTATTGTCGGTTTAATTTTTTTTTTTGGATCAGTAGTCAGTTTGGTTATCAATTTAGTATATTGGATACTATATATTTTTATTTTTATTCTAAATATAATAAAATTTTGATTAATTTTCTTTTTTTTTTCATTTCGTTTGGTTATTGTCAGTTAAATTGTGTACAGCTTAATATATATTATGTTTAAAATGAAATAAATAATAAGCTGGAGTGTTTGATTCAAAATTACATAAATTCATATAATGATAATATTTGAAATCTCATGCATATATAAAAATTATGCAAAATAATTAATTGAAATTGGTTAATATTTTCTTTTTCTTTTTAATATGATTTAAGTCAATCTCTAATTTATATGTAAAAAATTAAATAGATTAATATTATTATTATAAAATTATATGTCCTTATTCTAGTTAGATGTTTAACTTTGGATATAAATTAGATTAGTCGAGTCATACATGTTGTGAGTATATTGAGTTAAATATATTTTAAATTAAAATTGAAGTATAATTACTTTTTATTTTAGTTAAGTCAAACTAAATTAGTTTTATCGCTTAATTATACATGTATTTTCATAATATTTATCAAATTATATGTTGATCTCTAAAACATATTAGAAAATAAAGTGTAATTGATAAATTTTTGGATGTTCATGAACATATATATTTTTATTATTTTAAAAATATATTTATGTTATTTAAAACTATATATTAATGGGAATGTTACTATTTTGTGAAGTTTCTTTTTTAATAAAGTCATATTATATACATATATTTCGTTTTTAAATTTGTTTTATAATTGTACAAATATTTCTTTTTTATTATATATGTTATTTGGAAAAAGATAAAAAATAAACTAAATAAAAAATAAATAATAATTTTAAAATCTAATAATTCATTAAGGGTATCTATGTAATCAACCATCGCGAGAGTTAACGTGAACGCGACACATAAGAAATTGACTTCTTAAATAATATTATAGAGATTGTACGTAGTCATGTAGAAACATTATCTGAGAATCAAACCCCAAACTTTATTGTATAAATCATTAGTTAACTATTTTGTCAAACCATTAGATTAAAAGACTTTCAAAATTAATACATAAACTTCATATTAAGTTATGTTTTAATCTGAATAAGATTAATGCGCACATAGATATATACAACCCTTGGAAACGAGTATATCAATGCACAAAGTGAGATGCATGTTATAGCATTGTCCGAAATATAGTCAACTACAGTAGTACTAGTATGCAATCAAAATCATATTGATTGGTTGATCTCTGTTTCTCAAGTTCTAATTCGAATGGTTTGGTTTATTAACGCCTTACACCGAGAACTGCTACAAAGAGATTAGCGAGATTGAGAAATTGATTTACACGGATTCTTTTTGTTAAAGACTCTCTTTTGTTACCTCAGTTTCCCATGTTTATATTGTTCAGAAAAAAATTATTGATGTGAATTTATAGTTTAAAATATTTCATTTCTGAAACCTTGTAAATACCTAATTAAGTAGACGAAGTCTAGAGTAAAATCAGTCAAACATATTCTGCGTGATGTATGCATTTTAGACCTCAGTTGTCCTATGATTATATGAAGTGAGGCAAATAATTGTTGACGAATGAGGTCAAAGCACTAGAAAAATCACATACTGATTAAAGGGTTGGCTAATAAACAAGTTTTCCGAACCTTTAAAATTTAACGTTCCCAACCGTAGGATAAAGTGGATCATGGGCCTAGAGAGAAAAGCCCTGTAGGCATACGGGAGAGCGGACAGAGGCGATACACTTAACTCTTAGCGGCTTTAATCAAAGCTGTGTTTTTAGTTCTATATATAGTTTATCTGTAACATCCCAAGTTATGATATATGGAAAAATTTGATAGAATTAATTCGGTTATCTATATTACCAAAGTGTATTTACTTTTCCGGAAATACATCCAAAGAGAAATTCTGAGTTAAGCGTGTTTGAGTTGGAGTAGTCAAATGATGGTTGATCTTATCGAGAAATGATTTGCGATACCGTGTAAATGAGACCAATACACTAAGAAAGATCATGTGATGATTGCATGATCAGTAAACATGACTTTTAGGCCTTGGAAAAAGTAAGGAACCGACCGTTGGAACGGGATAAGGCCCCATGGGCCGAGAGAGCAGGCGTGGATGGGTTATTAGCCATGGACAATCGGAGCATTACAAATGGTATTAGAGTTGGTTAGTCATCTCAGTTTTGACCTGAAAGATGTTTTGAGACCTGTCGCGGGGCACAACGAGGACGTTACGTTCTTTGAGAGGGGGTTAATTGTAACATCCCGAATTGTGATATATAAAAGATTTGAGATAATTGATTTGGCTACCTATGTCACCAAAGGGCACTTATCTTTTCGGGAGAACATGCAGAGATAACTCCAAAGTTAAGCGTGTGTGAACTGGAGTAGTTAAAAGATGGGTGACTTATCGAGAAATGATTTGTGATACCGTGTAAGTGAGGCCAAAGCACGGTGAAATGTCATGTGGTGATTGTAGGATCAGTAAAACATGATTTCGAGTCTTTGAAAAAATTAACGGACCAACCATTAGAACGGGAGAGAGCTCACAGATCGAGTGAACGGGCGTGAGTGACCCATTAGCCGTGAACGGTCAGTACGTTACATTATGCGTATAGATTGCCAAGTCTATCAAGGTAATGCAATCATAATGATTGAGCACTTTGGTGGACATAAGCCATTGAAATCAAAGGCTGGAGATAGACTGATAGAGTGCCCCGTGATGCAAGGAATATGGATGGCAGAATAATTGTGAAGGTACAATAATTTGACCATATGCGTACTTTGCTTGTGTTTTTCTTAATCTTTCTTCAATGGACTATCATGTTTAGGCTACAAAGGCATGGAATGAGTCAAGGAATATGATTCTACAGTTGACTTAGGAAGCAAACTCTAATAATCCCAAACTTCAGAGATGGTTGGATGAGTTTGGTGAGATTTACAACAAGGCTGTGGTTGTTTTATCAGTTGATATTGCCTTCCTTGGTTCAATTTTGCTTAAATAGCCCTTCCTTGCCATCGCACATATGTATAGTATAGCAGTGTTTTCCTTCTTTTGTCTTTAATATGGTTAATGTTTCATAACATGTAGCATGTAGAGGACAGGTTTACAGAGCGGGACTTATGGTGGCGGAATCAAATGTGCATTGTCAGTTGCTTCAATATTGGCTTATGCTACAGGTTTTGGCTCGCAGCTGAGTAAACTGAAATTAGCAAGTTCTTTGCTAGATCTTAATTTTACTTTCAAACTACTTGACATTCTATTTCAGTTCTGTTCATTGGTTTGTACACATCTTTGTTATGTCAAAGACAAATTGAATCATCTCAAGAGTCTCATGAGAAGTTGTTTTCTTAAATAGGACAATTCTAGAAGAAACATAAAAGGCGCACAAACTCAGGTGATATTTATTTGTATGACAATCCTAGAAGAACCATTTCGCCATAAAACATCACTAGTAATAACAAAATCCTTGAATAAACCATGTCATAGAGGTTTGTATGACCGAAGCTTATAGGCTAATGGTTTTTATTAGTACTACTATTATTTTGTGCCATGTGATAATAAACTCTTTAGTATTAACTTAAATCTCTCTCACTACTCAATCTTCCCTATCTCAATAAACTCTCTAAACCCTACACTACCACCATTACCTCCCTGCACCATACATAAACTTCCTCCTCCGCCGTTTCCTAGCTGTAAATCCGTCATGTAACTCCTCACTTCCGTCTTAATCATCTCTTGCACCACCCTCATGAAGTCCCCACTAAATCTTGCCTTATCCTCCTCTTGTTTCCTCACTGGCGCCGTGTCTTTTCCTTGAGTTGACTCGTTGACCCAAGGTAGAGACAAACTCAGACAAGTCGCCGGATCTTTCACCGTAGATTCAATAACCACACCACCAGCTCTCGCCATCGGCTTGAAAACATGCAGAACAGGTCCACAAGATTGCTCGCTGACGTCAGATCCCGATGGACTTCCAGGACTCATGAACAACCCCGTCGACACAACTCCTCCATCTCCGCCGCCGCTCGCCGTCCGTTTCAACGGCTGCTCATCCGTTAAACTACCATCATACCCTCCGTTTCCACCGTCGTCCGACGTCCAACCACCGCCGCCGCCGCCGCATTTCCGCTTCAGCGTCGAGTTCCAGTGATTCTTGATCGCGTTGTCGGTCCGACCGTTGAGAAGGCGAGCGATAGTGGCCCACTTGTTACCGAACCGAGCGTGCGCGTGTAAGATCGTCTCGTCTTCCTCCGGCGAAAAAGAACGGTGCTCAACCTCCGGTGAAAGCTGGTTACACCAGCGGAGACGGCAAGATTTACCGGAACGTCCAGGGATCGGTTTGCTTATCAGAGACCAGTTTCTTGGTCCGTGCTTTTGCACTAGCGTCTGCAAGAGTTCGTCTTCTTCGGGACTCCATGGACCTTTTATGCGATCCGTTTCTTTTCGGGTCGAACCAGACATCGTCGGATCTTTTTTTTGTTTGAATTTAGTCGGAGCGTTTTGAACGCGTTCTCTTTGTTTTTGTTTTGGGAGAAGAAAAGATTTTGAGAGTAGGATAAGTGAGAGAGGAGGGACTATTTATACTAAATGTGATGGGATAAGCTTTTTCTCGTTGCTTAACAGCAAATTATTCTTTCAGTTTCAAAATTAACTAATTTACACAAATATTTTTTTTTGCCAACAATAATATTTATTTTAAAAAGTGAAAATTAAAGAAATCTCAAATTTTCAAACTAAAACTACACTATTTAGTGTTTATGCCTTAGTTTACAAATAAGAATTAACATTTTTATGAGTTAGAACTTAAAATTTTTTGAGTTTTAAGCTTTAGTTTAAAGTTTAGAGCAAAATTAATAATATAAATTTAAATTAGTTTTTTAAATAAAAAATTGTATACTCTATATTTTCTTAATTTTGGTATAAAATAGTATGAGTTTTCGTAAAGACTAAAGAGGCTTTATCGACAATAATAAAATAACGGAACAAAATTTTAAGAGTCAAATCTTACTTTGTAAGCACTAAACAAAAATTCAAAATTCTATAGGAGACAAGTGTTTAAATTTGCGTAACTCTAAACTAGGATAGTTTTGTGCGTAATTGTGCTTTTGAAGATGTAACGTGAAAAGTCTGATAACACAACGGCTTGTAATGATCGTTACGTATTTGAATCTTTTATTTTTCGGGACGTTAAAGTTACCTTTTTAAAATGATAAAAACAAGTCAGCGATTGGCGATGCGATTGCGAAAGGCGTCTGTACATGACGTTAACATCAAAAGAGAATCTTCCAAGAAAACGGTTGGGGATTTGGGATACAGCTGTAACTGGACACTTGGCAAGTGAGAGTGTTTCAGAGGTTGAGCGTTTTGCGATTATTTCGTTTTCTTCTCAAATGTGTATTAAACCAAATTTAAAGAGAGGGTTGAGTTATGGTGTAACAGCTTTTGAGGAATCCAAAACCAAAATTTCTTTTCGAAAGATATGCCTACACTTTTGTTGTTGGATTCTTCAGAGATTTTCAGACTTTGGAAACCATAATTATTTAAAAGAAAAATACCATGATTTACTAAAAGTTACTGTTATTTTGGATATAAAATAAAACCAACAACAAAATAACAAAATAGGGAGCGATCAGAGAACCGATTATTAATAAATAACTAGTACTTTTTAATAATAGAGAAGACATGCTTTATGAAACTTGGAGCATTCTTATTGAAACTAATCTATAGGATTTTTTAGAAAAAAAAAAAAAAAAAAAGTATTCAGCACGATTCTCATTATTAAGGTTATGAATGAGAGTGGGAGAAAGACAGATGATATGCATCAGTGGGAGGAACTGTTTCTGAAACGGGATCATTCAACTTTTTTGTCTTTAAAAGCTTCGAATGATAAAAACAGTTCAAACGGTGTAGACTAAACGGATCAAATAAGACAAATGCAAATCAAATAGAATAAATATATGACAAACGGATCATGTATGAGAGATGCAAATCAAGCAGAACAAATAATTTATTATACATTATTAATAACAAAATCAGTTCAAAACTATAGATCATATATTAAAACAATAAAAATTACACTAAAATATTAAAACAAATATCTTAGATGTCGTAGGATCAGCTGAAATGTCAGTAGAATTTTTTCATAAGATCTTGTATTTATTCTATTTTGTTTAGGTGATCAAAATTTTCTTTGGAGAGCCGGTAGGTTACACTAATATTAAACTCTTGACTGAACTTACAATAGAAAAACTCTTTACCAATGGGTGTAGGATCTTTGAAATGGTAATTGGTCATAAAAATTATTTAATTGTATAACTTAGTAAATACTCGTTTTCAGTTAAGAGTCTATTTAAAATTGTTTCCTCTCAATAGATTTACAAAATTTCAATCATTCACCTTAATTAGTTTACAACATTAAAATATTAACTATTTACCTGTGTTGATATTTTATGTAAGAAAATTTATATTTTTTTCTTTGGAAAATGTTGTGTTTTGTAGGCGATTAAACGTCATATTTATAATTTTAAAATGACACAAATAATATTAGTGTTATATATAGTTTTAGGTAATCATTGTATATTATTTATAAAATCAAATAATTATATTTTAAAATTAAGTATTTGTAACCAAATTATTTATTAGCAAAAAAAAAAGATCAATACCACCAAATGTTTGCACTTGATCCATTTAATCTGCTTGATTCATCTCGTTTGAATTACTTTTACCATTAGAAACCTAAAAATAGATTTAATAAAAAATGAAAAATGAAGAAAATGAGATGAGTGTCTCCAATGAAGACTAGGCGCATGCACATCAAAGATTCTTAAAGAGTTATTCACTTAAAGTAGTAATATTTTAATGAGAAAGTCTTTTCAAAATTTGAGAGACTCTCTTATTTGACATTGTTCACGTTGGATCTCTCAAAATAATGTTTACTAAAGTGTTATTAATTTTAATGAGAGATTTCTTGAAGAGGTTTCTAATGGTGAAATTAAATATTAAGACACTCCTAAACACTTAACACTAAAATTCTAAAAAATTAAATATTGTTTATAATGGTGAAATACTCATGTAAATTTTTAGCACTAGTGATGTTTTAAGCTTTATTTCTTTACAAACCGTTTTCCCACCTGCCGATAACCCAATTAGTGGTGGGCATGGATCAAATATCTGTTTTTTGGAGGTATTTGTGACTCGATACGTTTTGTCCAGTAATTAATTATTCGATTCAGTTTTACTCATAGCCATTTAGATATTCAATGTTTTGGATAACCGGAAAATTTTAATTTGTAAATCGGATATCTGATTCCATCTGAACAAAATAAAAAATAAATAAATAAATAAGTCTAAAAATAACATTAAATAATAATATATTATTACAAACATAAAAAATATTTAATTTTAAAAATTTAATAACTAAAATAACAACTTTGATAAATAAAAATATTGTATAGCTTATAGAAAATATAATATTTCTGTAATTATAAATATATATATATATATAATTCATGTAATATATGTGTATATATATGGTTTTTATGTATCGGCTCGTATATCTATTTTTAAAAAGTATTAGTACTTGTGATTTGCTTCGTTTCTTAAGAATATCGCATATTAATATTTTTTTTGCAGAGTTACAGAGTTTTTGGTTTGAATCAAAACGAATAAAATTTTTTATCAAAATTTACTGATATTTTGCCGAGCCCTAAACCCAGCCACTCCTCTTTTAAACTTTTTATCTTTTTATTTCACTAATATCTAAACAGAAATACTAATGCATCCCAAAGTAAATATAAATTTTTATTTATCTAAATACAATTTAAACAATAACATAACAATACAAAAAATATAAATAATCAGAATAGATTAAATAGTTTATTTTATACTTAAAATATAATTGAATTAATTTTTCTCTGAATATTAAATACAGAAAGTAAATTATATTGATACTGTTCGAGTTTGCAAGTCTCTTTATTTTTTTCAATGGATAAATATATTATATGCTGAATACATGTTGTTCACTTATGATGTAGATTGTACTGCGTTAGGTTCTGACTGTTTGGTATCAACAACGAGAAGTTTATGGTGAAATAAAATTTCCTTTCAATTCAGCTCGTATTTCACCAATCAGACGAAATCAATTTTTACCATATTTTTATTTGTTTACGCTCAGTACTGTTTAGGTAACAGTATATAAGGGTTGTGATTGTATGACATCCTAAACACAACTACTTACGGCGTTGAAAACCATTTTTACTCTTGTCATCACTTAAAAGTAGACAGTCAAGTGTCTTCTTTATTTACTCTTTGCACTGTTTAAAAAGACGAAAAATATAGGGTCTGAATGAAAACCAAGAGAGAGACAAGAACTGTAGAAGAAATTATGATGCAACTGGAACTGCATTTTGTCTCTATTCACAAATTCAAAATCCGAATTAAAATAATTAATAATATATTCATGTAATGCATACAAATCATAATGTGTTGTTTTTTCAACTAAAGGTAAAATACGGGGATGAAAGACTGTCGATGGGCAGCGGTCCAATGGCTGTGTAAGATTTTGTTTTTGCCAAAAGCTTTTGTATTTTGTAATTTTTTTATCTATAACTAATACAATATTTTATTTATTTTAATTAAATTAGAAATTTCACTTATTCTAAAAATAGATTATACACTAACATAGATTTTCATACTTTAGTTTAACAAATTTATATTTTAATACATGCAGTATTTTTATTTTCTATTTAACTAATTTTTTTTTCAAATTGTCTCTTATATCTACAGTTATTTAAAAATTTAAGGTATTCTTTAATTATTTTCTTCAATGAATTATAAAACATAATATATTTAAAATAAGAATTTATATTCAGTAATATTCAGTACAAATTTTACTTATTCACTAAAAATATATTATAACATATGCATGCATTTTTACTATTTTTAATTAGTTAATATTATTTAACTTCATATAATTATAATGTTAAATTTTAAATGTTATTTCTAATTAATTATTATCAATAAAATATCAAATAATTTTTTTCTCAATGCATGTTTTTTAGAAATTCAAATAAAGATTTCGTTGATACAATAACATATATAAAATGGACAATATTAGTTCTATAGTTGAACGAAATGTACGAAAGAACCAAAACTTTAATAAAACACAAAAATATAAGAGTAAAAAAGAATATTCTTTAAAAATTTTAGTTGTTGCGAATTTTCATATAATTTCAAATTTCACATTATATCTATTAAAATGATAGTATTTTTTATTTGTGTCAACGTGACATTTCTTACCTATTTAAAATAAGTTATATTTCTTTAAGATATTTAAATTTTATTAACAAGATTAATATTTATTTAAATATAATAATTTATTAAATTGACCTAAATTATTTAATCTGCATTTATTCTATTCGATCTGCGGAATCTGTATTTGTTATATTTGATTTGTCTTTCTGTTTGATATGCACTTTTTATCTGTGTCACCCATTGGAAAGAGACACATTATTACTCTAGTCTAGCTAGAGTAATTTTTTTTTTTTTATTCTCGTTTCTACTTTTTATATATTCCACCACTTTACCAATCAGATTCAAGGAGTGATTGGTAACATTTGAGTAAATTGGAATAGTCAGAATAGAGTAAATATTAGTTAAAGTATTAGAATAAAAAGGAGAAAAAGTAGTGATGTAAATAAAATAATAAATAAAAATAAAAACAAAATTTATGAATGAATGTAAAATTTATTCAATCGAAACCTTTTTACAACAAGTGCATCTGTTTTTTCTAGAAAATAAGAAACATACAAACACTAGAAAAAACCAGAATTCTCAATCTTGATACCAAAGTAATCAAACTTGAGTGCCATGAATCCTCTTCATTAAAAATATTATTTGAGAAAACCCTATGGGAGAAAACTCAAACAAACGAAAAAGAGTAAAGATCATGGCAAAAAAAAAGAATTTTTTTATTTTTTTAATAAAAATAAAATAGTGTCAGCGTCACTGTTTTTCTCCTCAACTATTATTATTATTTTTTGAATAGTTAAGAACTCTAATCAAAATTGTATGTTCACTGATGTTCTCCAATTTGGAGTTCTTAGAAATAAAAAATAATAAATTTTAAAACAAGTGAAATTAAATTTTTTCTTTATTGCATGATTAAATATAAAGATACAATAATTATTAATCTTCATCACCAAATTTGTTCCAAATATTTTCAATTAAACCATTTTTCAGTTGTTCATGTATACGCCTATCGCGAACATGATTCCGAATGCCAATCATATTACCGAGATTTGTAGGCCTGCTGGTACTATAGGACATCCACCCGTGAACTTCTGCTTACGTCTCCTTCTTCAAATTCAAATATATCGTACTGAGTGTATCCATCTCGTTCATTTTCGACTATCATATTGTGTATTATGATACATGCTCTCATAATCTTCCCTATCTTTTCCTTGTCCAATGAAAGAGCCGGATTTTCACAATCGCAAATCGAGCTTGCAATACTTCAAAAGCCCGCTCCAAATCTTTTCGGGTTACTTCTTGAACTTTAGCAAATAACTCTGCTTTAGGACCTTGAGGGATTGAGATATATTTGATAAATGTTGACCATTTTGGATATATACCGTCTGTGAGGTAGTATGCCAACTTATACATGTGTCTGTTGACCACGTACTCTAACCTGGAAGCTTGACCTTGTAAAATGTCATCAAAAACAGGAGACCGATCGAGGACATTAATATCGTTTACGGTACCTGGAGGACCAAAAACAGCGTGTCATATCCAAAGATCGTGTGAAGCTACATCCTCTAAGACAATTGTCAGTTTTTCTGATCCACGTGTGTACTGTCTTTTCCAAGTGGTTGGGCAATTTTTCCACTCATAATGCATACAGTCAATGCTTCCTACCATCCCAGGAAACCCGTGTTTCTCTCCAATATCGAGTAGTCGTTGAAGATCCTCTTGTGTGTGTCTTCGTAGATACTCATCTCCAAATAACTGTATTATTCCTTCAGTGAAATTATGTAAACACGAAACTGCCTTGCTTTCACCAAGTCAGAGATAGTCGTCAACCGTGTCAGCCACAGAACCATAAGCAAGCAGACAAATTTCTGTCGTACATTTTTGTAGTGGAGAAAGACCAAACCTCCCGGTTGCATCTCTTCTTTGTCAAAAGAATGGAACGTCCTCTGAGAGGCGATGAACAATATGCATGAATAATTCTTTATTCATGCGGAAACGGCGTCTGAATAAATGTGCCGAAAATGTCGGATCTTCATTGAAGTAGTCATTCCATAAACGGTTGTGTCCTGCTTCACGGTTTCGTTCTATATAAGCATGTTTCCTTTGCTTATAGGTTTGGGCCTCCAATATGTTGTTGTATGTATCTTCGAAGATATTTTCGAAAGCTTCGTGCAATTACTTCGAGTTCATCGGATGAAGATGATGACATTTGCTAATCCCTCCTTGAAACAAAAAAAAAATATCAAGCCAAACGATTTAGAATCGTTTTAAAGATTATTGAGGAGGTCCCAACCCATATAGTAGTAATACTCTACAGCATTTAAATCCGGTCAAAATAGAAATGGACGTGTTTACTGTGTTTCTAGCAAATCTTTTCTTGTTGCCTACCAAATTTTATTCAACCTAATCTAAATTGTAAAATTAGTTAGACTTCAATGTTTTTATATATCATGATGTTCGTTGCTTTTCACGTGTTCTGTGAAAGTTAAACTTACATAACACATATACATGTATCAATAATAAATATGGAGAATATGAGATGAGAGAAAAGTTTTACCAATTCCTCTGGTGAGCAAGGATTCTTATTATGGGCTTTATATAAAATATGGAATTCTTCATTTCTTTCATATTTTTTGACTATCATATTGATTTCGGAAAAGCTTTGTAACTTTGACAATTCCTCTTCTTTACCATTCTTCTTCCTCCTACCATCCTAGGAAACCCGCGTTTCTCTCCAATATCGAGTAGTTATTGAAGATCCTCTGCTGTGGGTCTTTGTAGATACTCATCTCCAAATAAATGTATTATTCCTTCAGTGAAATTATGTACACGAAACTGCCTTACTTTCACCAAGTCAGAGATAGTCGTCAACCGTGTCAGCCGCAGAACCATAAGCAAGCAGACAAATTGATGTCGTACATTTTTGTAGTGGAGAAAGACCAAACCTCCCGGTTGCATCTCTTCTTTGTCAAAAGAATGGAACGTCCTCTGAGAGGCGATGAACAGTATGCATGAATAATTCTTTATTCATGCGGAAACGGCGTCTGAATAAATGTGCCGGAAATGTCGGATCTTCATTGAAGTAGTCATTCCATAAACGGTTGTGTCCTGCTTCACGGTTTCGTTCTATATAAGCATGTTTCCTTTGCTTATAGGTTTGGGCCTCCAATATGTTGTTGTATGTATCTTCGAAGATATTGTCGAAAGCTTCGTGCAATATTACTTCGAGTTCATCGGATGAAGATGATGACATTTGCTAATCCCTCCTTGAAACAAAAAAAATATCAAGCCAAGCGATTTAGAATCGTTTTAAAGATTATTGAGGAGGTCCCAACCCATATAGTAGTAATACTCTACAGCATTTAAATCCGGTCAAAATAGAAATGGACATGTTTACTGTGTTTCTAGCAAATCTTTTCTTGTTGCCTACCAAATTTTATTCAACCTAATCTAAATTGTAAAATTAGTTAGACTTCAATGTTTTATATATCATGATGTTCGTTGCTTTTCACGTGTTCTTTGAAAGTTAAACTTACATAACACATATACATGTATCAATAATAAATATGGAGAATATGAGATGAGAGAAAAGTTTTACCAATTCCTCTGGTGAGCAAGGGTTCTTATTATGGGCTTTATATAGAATATGGAATTCTTCATTTTGTTTCATATTTTTTGACTATCATATTGATTTCGGACAGGCTCTGTAACTTTGACAATTCCTCTTCTTTACCATTCTTCTTCCTCCTACCATCCTAGGAAACCCGTGTTTCTCTCCAATATCGAGTAGTTATTGAAGATCCTCTGGTGTGGGTCTTTGTAGATACTCATCTCCAAATAATTGTATTATTCCTTCAGTGAAATTATGTAAACACGAAATTTCCGTGCTTCCACAAAGTCGGAGATATTCGTCAACCGTGTCAGCCACAGAACCATAAGCAAGCAAGCGAATTGCTTCCATACATTTTTGTAGTGGAGAAAGACCAAACCTCTTGCATTTCTTCTTTGTCGAAAGAATGGAACGTCCTCTGAGAGGCGATGAAAATACGCATGAATAATTCCTTATTCATGCAGAAACGGTGTCTGAATAAATATGCCAGAAATGTCGGATCTTCGCTGAAGTAGTCATTCCATAAACGGTTGTTTCCTGCTTCACGGTTTCGTTCAATATAAGAACGTTTCCTTTGCTTATTGGTTTGGGCCTCCACTATGTTGTATGTATCTTCGAAGATATCATCGAAAGCTTCGTTCAATCTTTCTTCGAGTTCATCGGATGAAGATGATGACATTTTGCTAATCCCTCCTTGAAAAAAAAAAAAAAAATCAAGCCAAACGGTTTAGACTCGTTTTAAAGATTATTGAGGAGGTCGATCCCAACCCATATAGTAGTAGTACTCTTCAGCATTTAAATTCGGTCGAAATAGGAATGGACGTGTCTACCGTGTTTCTAGCAAATTTTTTCTTGTTGCCTTCCAGATTATATTCAACCTAATCTAAATTTTAAAGTTAATTAGACTTTAAAGTTTTTATATATCATGATGTTCGTTGCTTTTCACGTGTTTTGTGAAAGTTATACTTACATAACACATATACATGTATCAATAATAAATATGGAGAATTTGAGACGAGAGAAAAGCTTTACCAATTCCTCTGGTGAGCAAGGGTTATATTCTTATTATGGGCTTTATATAGACTATGGAATTCTTCATTTGTTTCATATTTTTTGACTATCATATTGATTTCGAATCGGCCCTGTAACTTTGACAACTCCTCTTCTTTACCACTCTTCTTCCTCTTATTAGCAGCCTTGACCCCAAAGGGTCTACCCTATGGTTCTCCCACTTCCTCTTCTCCATCAACCTCTAACACTTTTTTGCGCTTTTTCTTCACACTTCTCTAGTCCCTTAGAGCCGCATCAAAGCATCCAAAAAACTTGCAGAGTTGCTCGTTAATTCTAACCCACCTTTACTTGCACTGACCAAGCTCTCTAGGTGTTGTCCCAACCAGGTGAGAGCTTGCGTTGTAGTAGTCTTGAATCCTCTTCCAGAAAGCACCAGATTTCTGCTCATTGTTGACCACAAGGTCTTTACTGGTGTTAAGCCAAGCAACAATAAGAATTTTATTCTCTTTGGGCGACCATTTCCTCATCTCCTTGACACCAGACTCATCAGAACATTGGCTACTGAACCAAGCAGGTTTGGGGGATTCAAGGTCATATGGAGATTGACTATACAGTAGGTTAAAAAAAACCAGTGTTGCTATCCATGGTTATAGAATGCTCTATGTCACTTTACTAGCAACACAGAGCCTTAAGTAAGCGATTTACACTAAAAAACATTTAAAGCCAATAAAATCTGAGCAGTTAGGAAGGTAGAAAGCAATTCAGTAGCATTTAACACCAATCAAATCTGACTAAGTATAATGGTCTGTGTAGAATGCTCTGTGGTACATGGTGTACATCGATCGATGGAGTATCTCGACTTCATCTTCTATAGAAGCGTCATCGATCGATTACACATGATGTGTATCAATCGATATGTATCCTTGTTGTCTGATCTTCATAGTCATCTCGGAAAATTCTCCTTTAAGCTCCTTATGAGAACCTAAATCATCACTTTACTTCAAAATGCTTCTGAACCTGAAAACATACCTAATAGAAACATATCAATACCATGGCTAAAAGTGGGTCAAAACCATGGTATATCACCCACCATTTCCAAACATGGCAGTCTCCATCATCAACATTCTCACACGTAAAGTACCTTCTGCATGGATCTTTTCTAGTGTAAGATGTTGCAACAACAGGTTCACCACCACAGTAGCATGTCTTCGGGATACCATCATCACCCTCAGGTTGAGGTGGGTACTGCACCGGCTCTGCAATATTGTAGCTACTCTCAGCTTCATCTGCGTATATTTTAGCTTCTGCTTGAAATAGGCAGGTTAAACCTATGTCATACTCGTCTGATGAATAAGGATGGCTGTAGCTATAATCTTGTCCCATGTTTCGTTAGCCTGAAAGAAACTGACAAGGTAAATATTAGACATGAAAAGTTAAGAAATTGTTCTCCTATACAATCTCAATCATTAATAATAATCTAAGAGAAGAAGATAACTCCAGAGTAACAATCTTACAAACACAAGACTCCCATATTGATTTCTACTCCAACTGCAATAATTATTACACAAATCTAGATGATTCAATCATGCCGTTAAACAACAATAATCACAGAGTCAGAGCACATAATTACAACATTAAAAAGAATCGGAAACCCTAAGCTCAACAGAGTCAGAGCACATAAGCTCAACATTTGCTCGAAAAATCATAGAGTCAGAGCACATAAGCTCAACATCGTTTTGAAACCCTAAGAACAAATGAAAAGATCCCCAAATCGATTGAAACCAAAATCGTTTTGAAACCCTAACTACAAACAAAAAGATCTCCAAATCGATTGAAAACCAAATCGTTTTGAAACCCTAACTTCAAATGAAAAGATACCCAAATCGATTGAAAATCCAAAACTGAACCCTAAATTGAGAGGAAAACGACATGCAACTTAATCTAAATCCATAAATCAATAAGAGAGGACTTCGATTTACCTTGATTATCTAAGAAGAGCAAAATCGCCTTTTCGCCGAGACCAATTTTTTTCTCGTCTTGAGTCGAGAATGAGAAGCTATTTTTTTCCAAAATGAAATACATTACTCCACCTACCCAATGGCACGATGCAACATCTCTAAGGACCAAATCCAATCCTTAGCTAACTTAGGTTTATTATATTATTGTATTCATATTAACCTACAATTTTTTGCTAAGGACTCGTGACAAACCTCTGTTGCGGATGCTATAAAAGGTCTCATTTCTATTTCTTTTATTACTGTAATACAATTTTCTTATTTAATTAAATTTGTTTGCTTTAAAAATTATAATGCCAATAATATGATGACATTTGGAAAGGTGATATATTAAAACGTTTCATATATATATATATATATATATATATATATATATATATATATATATATATATATATATATATATGCATAGAAATTGCATCTCTCTTCCTCCTGTCATTTTATATTTTTCATAATTAATTTTTGTTGTAATATCCACCCTCATTATTCTAATGGAGGTGCTTTTATCTTATTTTTCTTTAAAAAACTACCAGAATAAACTAATAAAATATAATTAATTTATTTTTCATCTGATTGGTAAATTTTCCAGCATAAATGAGTAGAATCGATTTTAGGTAAAATATTATCGCTAGAAATAACATGCAGTCACAACTATAGTTTATTTCTCTTCCTCACATCTTTTGAAAAGGTAAGTTGATTTAACTTTTACTTATTTTTTAGATTATTTGTTATTCTAGCATTTTTTTCTTAATTACTCTTTCATTTTTTTCTGTAAATTATTCTCACATGCGCTGAGTTCATTTAGTCACACCCTTAGTTTTTTTTTATCTGCGGAATAAATGAAGAGCGTAATTGGTGAAAATGGAGTAACTAAAAGCAACTAAATTTAGAGGGAAGGAGAGAAAAAGAAGTAGAGGAAACCAGAGTAAATTTTTACTCTTATAAAAAAAAATATTACTATATAAATCTACTGAAAACAAAATATTTTTTTTCTCCTTCAACTAAATTGATTTGACCCTGATTGACTTTTTAGAGTAACTCAGTTCAATATTATTTTTCCTGATATTTTACTCTAATATTACCATATATATAATTACAACCAAAGTAAAAGTATTGGACATATGTCGAGAGCCAAGAATGTAAGTTTAGTTATATTCTATTAATTGTTTATAATTTTTCACTTTAAATCACTTTGAAATCAAACACACATCTAGTCAAAAATATGATTTAATATTTTTCATTTCTCATTTTTATTTAACATATTATTTTAGATGAATTTATTTAGAAGAAAGGATATATAAAATAAAAATTTATTTTATTCATATTATCTTCTATTAATATTCTTATAGAAATTATCTATATATATATATATATATATTAGTTTAAACATTCATAATTTTTTTTATAATTTTTCTTCAGTATGTAGTGATACAAGTTATTTTTGTATTCTTTTAAAATATAGGGCAGATAAAAATCATGTATAATATTTAAAAAATTAATAATTATCTTAAAATATTTTCCTATAAATTTTTTTAATGAATTCACACATATACTTTTATATTTGATAATTCATGTTTTAACTGCATATACTTATAAATCCAAAAGGTTGCTTATAATTACTTAATATTTTTTCACAATGTATATCAAACATATTTTTTCGTTCTTACATATTCATGTAGGCATTTATATATTTTAAATTTTTTGATTAATATTTTCTGATAAAATGACATATACAATAATTAATAATGTTATTTCTATAGTTACACCAAAATGGTATGTAATAAGCAAAAATTTGATAAATAAATCTTATGAAAATCACCAAGAAAATAATTACAAAAAGAGCTAAGAAAATTTCTCTTTATATTTTTTGTACTTCTACTGAATTTTAAATATATATATTTTTTTTAATTTCACTGTATGTTTTAATATTATAATATTTATTGCTAGTTTGTCAATAAGATATTTGTTTTTTATTTTTAAAAATTTATATCTTGTTTAGATATATATATATATATATATATATATATGTTTTTTTGACATCATATCTTGTTTAGATATATAATTTCAATATTTAATTTTTCACCATTTAATTAAATATGATAACTTAATAAATTAGTTTGATGTGTATTTGTTCTATATAATCTTTTAATTATGAATTTTCATTTTGATTCTCTTTATGTGTTTTATCTATATTTTCTTATCTATGTCATCATTCAAAATCTTATATATATTAACTCGTTTATAGACCGTTACATGGTTGGGTTTTGATTATTGAATTAATAGTTGCTGTTCACAGAGAAGTTATGGGACAAAACTGTTTTTGTTCACTTATTTATGAGTTTGATTAATAGTTTTTTAACTTTTTTTAGAGATGCGTATCCTCTTTTAAACTCTGAAAATGACCTTTTTTAAGCTTTTTTGAGAAAATATAGATATATGATTTCACACTATTAGAATGTGTTTGTTTAAAACTTAACGCCATGTTTCTCTTATAAAGTAAACGAGTCTTCAAAAATCAAACTCATGAATAAATGATATGATGATTTTTGAAGAGATCTGGTAAATTACACACCATAAAATTCGAAAAGATGCATTGTAATAATGAAGATAAATTGAATACTCCCTCCGTTTCATTTTAATTGTCATTCTACGTTTTTTCACACAGATTAAGGAAACATTTAATTTACATATTTTCAAGAAAAAAATACAATTATCTATATACCTAATCACTTTTCAACCAATAGAAAAATAGAATATCAAATAAAACTAATAAATTTTGTCTGAAAACTCTAAAACGACATTTATTTTGAAACGAAACTTTTTCTCTACAATGACAATTAATTTGAAACGGAGGAGTATATTGTTATCTTTTTCGAATAAGATATTGTTTCATATATGGTGATAACTTTGAGAAACCGTAACCTTTGTTAAAAGCATATATAAAATAAAAATTAATAGTCAAAATACCTTAAGCAATAACATCTCAATTTTTTATAAAAGGTCTATTTTCTGTCTTTTTTTCTTTTCTCAACGTTGTATTGTCTTAGAAATAAATTTATCAACTAAAATAATAGTGGAACAAGATAAACCGTACATCAGTCGTGTACCGCACAGAACCGAATGCACATGCCAGGGGGAGCTTCGCGTAAGCTTCCTTAACTGTTCTAAAAGAGGGAGTAAGATTCTGTCCAATTAGTGAAGCCAAATTGTAGATTTAAGACAAGACAGTCATTAATGGAGATACGGTAAGAGATTTTGCTTTATTGGTCCATCGTATCTACAACCAAGTTATTTCTTCCCATAGTTTGCTATCCTAATTCCTAACTACTAATTATTCCCTGATTTTAATTATGTAGTTGTATTTTATTCAAATACTAATGTCATTGACCTACTAACATGTACTAGTAATAAGTCTTTGGTCTGTAACAGTACTTGTATATCTCATTTAATAAGTTTGCATTCGCTAACGTGAGAGATTTGCATAACGACTTTCACTCCTCTTGATACCCTACACATTTTTGACAAAATTTTGAAATGGTGTGTGTACATATGAAACATTTTAGGTGTGTGGATGTATTTTTCTGGTTCCTCTTTTTAGAAAATGCATACACAAAATATTGTGGTACAAAAGGGACGATCCATCATGTATAATATTCATACGGAGATGGGATAATTGTGAAAGAGAATGAGACAAACGAGTAATGACTATCATATTATGATGTATCTTTGTTTTGTTATAATTTTTTTATTTTTACTATTAATTTATGCTACTATGTATATTTATGTTTTAAAAATTTGTGTCTATGATGTAGATGATGCATTGCGTTATTCAGTAGTACGCACTTCAAGATATTCTACTTTTCGATTTTCATAAAATACAAAATACGGATATTGAGGGGGAATGTACAGTGACTCAGTTCTTAAGTTATATTGTTTCACGAGTAAGGAAAATATTCCGTTTGGTCTGGTGAAAGTTCCCATTATATATGCTTTTTGTCCAGAGAAAAGCATGTGACGATCGATGTTTCCTTGTCTCGAAATGGCTTTATTTAACTTTCTTAAGTTTTTTTTAGAGCAACTTTCTAAAGTTTGTTTTCAGGTTCAGTGTATGTGCGAGCAAATTCCTCAAAGCCGGAGATTTATGTAACGATACTGTCTACAATATTTTGTTATCAGAAACCTAACATATATTGATCCAATTTAACTAAGAAGATGTGACAAAACTATTGTTGAGGCATTAACCGTTGTGAAACGGTTAAAACTCAAGAGACAGCTCATTCATGTAGTTGCACTTGGCAATTGAAACCAGGATGTCATCAACTCGATAATATAAGGGAGATTTTGTTTTCAGATATCCTTTCATTCTAAAGTTCAAATTTATAGGATAACTACTGTCTATTCTTATTTGAACTAGTCTTATAATTCGACTTAAATGTTTATTTTTAAGCTCTCTAATAAAGATCAGTATGTATCATATGCAATTATGTATTATAAATTTTAGATTATTCTGTGTGATTAAAATGTTTTGTTATACTTAAAATCCATTTTTCTTAAACAATACACTATAATTAAGCTTTCTGGTTAATTTAAATTAATTTCATATTTTATTGTTTTAAAGTTCTCTGTTATTTTTAATCACAGTTTTATTAATAAATTATGTATAATTTAATGAGGATCATATTCTTAAATACAAATATTAAGGTTATAATTATGAATGTTATTCTAGTATCTGTTTAGTTAATTGTTTGTTCTCATCACCATATATAACTTAAGCCTCATATCTCATGTCAAACTATAGATCATCAACATTATAACATGTAATATCCGGATGAAAATAAATATTAGAATAATAGTATTTTAAATCAAATTACTTTAATTTAGCTCTTAAATAGATATTGCTATTTTTCTATATTTTTCAATTTTTATTTATTTATACTCTATATCTTGAAGAATGCTATTCAGAAAATACAATGAAATAAGTTCTACTCTGTTATAAAGTTGACTGTTTTTGAGAAGAAATAACAAAAATACATTGTGGATGATTTGATGGTTAGTTGATATCAATATATTTATTTATTTCTATAAAATCTAGACTATGAATAATTCCATAAAGAAACAAAGTTTGCAAATGAACTATTAAAAGGTATTAGGTTGAAAATTTTCGTGTTAAATAAGCCTCTAATTTTGAAAGGAAGTTAGAACCTAACTAGCATTGGTAATAATGAGGAATAAACTATAGTCACAAATTAAATTGTAGTAGTAAGTATAGAACCAAGTGATGGCTAAAGAAAAGTCTCTAATAATAAATCCTATCATAAAAAAGTCTCTGATAACTGAGGCAGTTTCGTCAATGTGGTGGTGGAGCCATGTGCCTATGGGCCTCTCGTGAGGCCGTCCGTCCAAAATTAGTCCTCTCAAGTACTTTCGACCTTTTTTGTCAAGTGTAAATACCAAATCTATATTTTTTATAACAGTGTAATGTCTACAAATATGAGTAGTATATATAGCTATATAACCATCATTTCCACATACGAAAGTTTGAAACTTCTTTACGAATTAACTTTCACTAAATTTAATAACCCACACATTGTTAATTTTAGGTCTTTAAACATATTACATATATTGACGATTTGCTAAAATAAGAACATTCAACAATTCTTTGTCAAAAAAGACATTCAAAATTTACCAAACAAAACTTTACAGGAACTGCGCTTGTTATCAAAAGCAAAACATGGTAAAATTATTGTATAGAAAACTTGAGCCAATATTTTTATGATAACTTTACAGGAACTGCGCTTGTTATCAAAAGCAAAACATGGTAAAATTATTGTATAGAAAACTTGAGCCAATATTTTTATGATAACTTTACAGGAACTGCGCTTGTTATCAAAAGCAAAATTTGGGTATTAAAAAACTTAATAAAATTTAATTGGAGTATTCATATGGAATTTTCCCCAAAATTTATGTTTGCATTCACGTTCTATTTTTCCATTCGTTCCTTTGCTCCAACTGCATTCAGGTTTCTAAACCCGAGTTAGAGTTAGTTACCAAGTGACTTTTGAACTAAAAGATTTCTATATTTATCGCGTTTCCCCTTCATTACGAGATGTCTTCATCTTGAGTCGCCTTTGCTATTTTTTGCTTTGGTAACTCACCCTCGGCCTTGTTTAAGAAGTGAGCTTGATGTTTTCTTCCTATATGAGACAGCATTGCCTCTTTGAATGTTGCACATTTTGATATGCCTGACTCAATGATTCCTCTGTCACCAAGAGATTCCTAAAGCCGTCCCAACAAAGTGTTGAAGCCGGTAAACCGGATCGACATAAACAATTTAACAGAAACATAGTTAAGAAAACAGATGATTCTAAAGACGATAATAAAAATGGTAAAATATGGAATCGAGATATAATCTCTTTCGTTAACTCTGAATATTCGCTCCGTTGTGAAACGAAATTGTACGAATATAGAATCCTAGGATAAAACAATGGAAGACGATTGACGCTTCACTCGTGAATGTGAATTCCCTGACGAACTTAAATGTTACGAAACACTCTCTAAAACTTACAGGTGGGAGATTTGTTGATTTTCGTTATGTAAAACGTAAAGAATGAATGAAGAGAAGACGAGTTTTTAAAGAGGAGAAAAAGAGATTTGATTTTTGTAATTGTTACACATATTCAACGGAAATATTTCGTAAATTTTGGGAGTGGAAACTGAGAAATTTTCTCCGCAAGATCTTCTTTCTTGAGTTGTTTAAATCATTAGGTCAACAGATAGATTTCGTGTTGTTATAAAACAAACTACGATTTTGAGATCTTCTTTCTTGAAAATCATTAGGTCAACATATAGATTTCGTGTTGTTTTAAAACAAGCTACGATTTTTACACAAACTGTTTTTTGGTTCAAAATGGGCCATGGGCCAAAATTTTAAGCTTAACTTGGTTCAAAATTTTTCTTATTGAACCGGAAGACCAAGAACCATGACCCACACGCCAGCTGGACAGTAGCTACGGCCCGAGCGTGAGGAGTGAGCCCAATCTCTCACATGCGCCATCTGAACGTGGATGGGTGTATGAACATATATATGTTGCTCACTTTTGCCGACATTAGCGATATGGGACTTTGCTCATTTTTCCCTTCATTTAACAATTAAGACCGAGACCCATTTGTATTCACATAATCTAAACTATTAAAGGAGAAGTACAAAAATGAAATAACCCTTAATTTTTCTCAAAAAATACAAATGAATGCCATTGAGTTAATAGTTTAACAATTACTAATTTCACACATTATTCTAAACGTAAACCATTAATGGGCCTCTAACAGAATCCATTAGTCATTCACCTAACGTAACCTATTAATTTTGTTTCTCTTTTTCTGTTCAATTTACACTTTTTATCAACAATCTACACTAATTCTATTTTTATTAAAAATTTAAGACAAACACGCTTCTTTAGCATTTCATCCAAGTTAATCAATGTGTATATAATCTTGACAATACATTTTGTAGTGTATTGTATACGATGCCAATGTTTCATATTTTGTTCGCATTACTTAGGTTATACAAATAATGCGAATTTTATATCCTCTGCAAATAACTAGAATATTGTTACATGATAAATAATACGAAATGATTAATAATAAATGGAAAATCAAGTTTAAACTTATTTTTTGATAGAAATCAATTTTAAACTTAACTCACTAGATATGTTAAAGATATTCGCCTTGATTCACTCGCCTTTTTTTCCATATTTTACGTCGACGTGATCAAATTAATCTTCCTTATTCCAATCAATTTGTATTAAACAAAAAAAAATATTCCCTTCTCAATAAAAACCCTACAATTAAATACCTTATCTAATTATTAAAAACCAGTTCAATTCAATATTCGCCTTTATTAACTACAACTAGATTTTGATCCGCGTTTGAGAAGTGCGGGTTTTGTTTCGGTTGTAACAAAATGTATAAAATGATCTGATTTCTATTATATGATAGTTTTATATACAAAATTTGATGTATATTTAACGTTTTAGTAGGGTCTTTTCATTTAGTTTGCATAACCGAGTCAGTTTGTGGTTGAAAAGAAAATCAAAAAATTAAGTGTTGTGAGAGTTTGAAGAATTAAAACACATATTAGATTGAAACCAAAATTGGATGGGTCCATGACCTATAATAAACTTGAAAAATCAATACTATTAAAAATACCCAAAATTGTATTACAAATTTGTAGTTAAATCCAATAAATATGTTAATCGAATTATATAGTTTATTTATGTTTCGGCAATTTTGTTTTCACCCGCACTTGAGAAATTTATAATAGGTAGGGAGACTAACTTTATAATATTAACCATAAAAGTTTTTTTATGGTTTCCACGAGACTGAACTCCAACTTATTATTTTGTTTCCCACCACTACACCCTATGGTTTCCAGATCACCCAAGTCTTGAACTTGTCCAATAACATCTAGATAAAAATATACTCGTGTTAGATAGATACACAACAATGGAGATAAGTTATAAAAATGGGAGAAAACTGACCAATAAGAAAATTATTAACATTTATGATTCAAAATAATATAGTTTTAAAATTAGAAGAATTGTTCCATAAATAAAGGGAAGAATATTATCATTTAGGTTTTGACCTGTGCTTAGAAAACATTATCATTTAGGTTACACTTTTACAAAATGAAGATATCTAAATCATAAATCTATACAAAACGATAAACTTACATTTGCATCACAAAGGATTAGTTCCATGGTCTCCCCTATGTCTTTCATGAAATGTCTCCATGTATGAAAGAATTTGACTTGGATGCGACATGCAGTCTTCCTCGGTTTTATATCACGACAACTGCAAATTATTCGCCATTTTTGTTTTAAGTTTTTCAATGAATGATGAATATAGTGGTTAAAAGAGGCTATATTTATAATAGGTAGGGACGATATACATTTAGGTTACGTAAATGTAGGAAAGAATATTTGGACGATTTTAAAAAATATCTCTTTCGAGTAATAAGGAATATTTCTTGAAGATATTTTGAATTAGTTAAGAAGTTTAAAGTTTAACAGTTAATGGTAATACAACTACGGTAAGTTACCGAAATTTATGGAAACCAAACAAAGAATAATTAACTACGATATTGATTGTGGTTAATTTATAAACTTGTAGATAAAGCAATTCATTTATTTTAGTACAAAGATAATTAGAGAAAATAGTTTTTACAATATTTTCTTAACAAAACGTATCTTCATTAAATGTCACCATGAGAATGATGATATATCGACATATGAAGAAAAGTTAATACGAAAATATTTGAAATTATCTTGCATATAAAAAATTTAGTTATTATTCAATAACAATCTTAATATATTATTTAAATATTTTAAAAATAGATATCAAAGATATTACCAAGATCTTTTCTAGTATTGCATTTTGACAATATCTTTTAATATCTTTTTCAGTAAAATAGAAATATTTATTGTTTTAATATTTTGACAATATCTTTTAATATCTTTTTCAGTAAAATAAAAATATTTATTGTTTTAATATTTATTTATTCATATTCATAATAAATTACTACAATAAATAATATATATAATAACTTAATTAAAATTATTTTATAAACTATAAATTAAAAGAATTACATATTCATGACAACATATATTCATAGAGTTTATAATATACTTCAATTTATTAATGTAAAATATTAAAATATATATTAAAAGAATAAAAATTATATTTAATATAATATCTAAATTACTATATTAAAATATAATTTAGTATATTTTTATTTGATAAAAACAATATTTTTTTTATTTTATTATATAGTATATTGAATTATATATTATGATTTAAAATTACAATTTATTACAATTTATTTTATAAATATGTAAACATTTATAAGTATAAGAGCATCTGAACATCATATAATTAATTTATATTATAATAAATATTTATGTAGTCAATCTATGGATTAAAACCGTAATATAAAGTTTATAAGACAATATAAAAATGTATGAAATATAATATGGAATATGGTTAAAGTAATTAATGGGAAGAGAGAGAATAAATCGGATATATTTAATATGTGATATGATTTGTAACAATTGATATATATATATATATATATATATATATATATATGTAAGACCAAAAACAAATTACGAAAATACCATTAATGAGGGTGCATATAACTTCCATCAGTCGATTTTTTAAGCGTGTCTTCACATTTAATAGTATAGATTTCATATTTTTATATTTTACTTTGCCGTGCTACACTCCAAACTAACCTTCTGTATTCCAATCAATTTATTCTATATTAAAAGGTATATTGCCTTCTCAATAACAACTCTACAAGTAACATATCTAACTATTAATACCAATATAATTTAATATATTTTATAGATATCGATCACCCAATATATATATAGCTCATCTCTCGTTCAACTGTCACAGATAGAAATATAGAAATCAGTATGGCGACAAACAAAACTTTTACGTTTCTTAAAGATGTGAAGCCGACTTAGCAAAAAAAAAAAAGATGTGAAGCCATTTAAAATAACCTGGCGAGTACATATGAAACTACTTCACGTGGAAACAAAATACGAGCTATAGAAGATATACACTTAAATGCATTCTTGCAGATGAAACTATAAGTGTTTCATTTTTCTATTGTTTTGTTTAACTATATATGATAATCACTTAACTATTTTGTTATATATATGGTTTTAAAATTCATGCATCCTATAAGAGAAGTTAAATGTTTTGTCTGCAACACCATCTACCTATTGGTGAATGGAGGATCATTGAAAAATTTTCAGTATCCTTTCCGGAATGTTTTCAGTATCCTTTAAGAGAAGTCAAATGTTTCGCCATTTTGTTATATATGTGTTTTTCGGAATTTTAATTACCCAAATTTTACCTTTTTCTGTAACTATATTATGCTACAATTTTGTCTAATACAATTATAGCATGTCTAAAATATAAAAGTTTACCAATTACTACGTCCTTTCATAATATTTTGTAACTGCTTGATAATTTGATCTAAAACGACTTAATATACTAATAACACATTTAAATCATACAATTTAAACTAATACAACTAAAATATAATGAGTATTTTAAACCTTAAATTTTTCTTAATATTTATAGTCATGTGCCACTGGCTTAAAAACTTCAATTTTAAAATTTCCTAAATAAATTAATGTCACTTAGCCTTCCTATCTACAAAAACCCAGTCGATTCATATTTTTATAAACCTGAAAAAAAACAGAATTCGAGCGGTCGGTACTTCAATATTCAACATATTATAAAATAATAATTTCCCGAATCCTTGGATATTTATAAGTAAATAATATCAAAAAAATCTTAAATTATTTGAGCTTTTCGATTTTTCTGGGTTTAACTAATTTAAATTTTTGAACGTCAGTTAAGATTTTGGTTTTAAAACTTGAATCAAACTATCTATAATTCGATTCCATCTCGGGTTTTATATAAATAGAACCCGGTCCAAACATGATATTATTCAAGCTGGTCCAATCCAAAAGAAATCATTAAATGAAATCATTAAATTGTTGTGTGTTTAAAAAGTTTACGTAATTATCGAATCATAAACATCCGCGCGGGAGCGCAGATAATAATCTAGTCACCTTTTATTAATTAAGTCATTAGACTTTATTTATTAGACCCAACACAAAGACCATTCATCATACCAAACAGAAGTTGATTCTCCATTTCTTACTTTAGTTCTACGAAAATGCAGAGCCAAGTTCCTCATTTTACGAATGAGATATACCTTGATCCATTTTACTCACAGTGCCGAAGAGTATACACCAAACCAGCTTCAAACATGATACATTATTCACCTCTTGCAGTGATCTCAAGCCTAAACCGCCTCCAATCTTGGGCTGATAGACCTCATGCCATGCAACTTTAGCTTTTATAGATGAGAGATATGGCTCGTACCAAATAAATGTAGTACAAAGCTTGTTGATTTCATCTAGACAAGTTTAAGGTAATCTAAATGCAGAAATTTTGTGAGGCTCATGATGAATGAACTGATTAGTTGCAGTCTTCTAGCATAAGATAAGAAACACCCATTCCAGTTACACATTTGTATAAGAGGCAGATAATCATTCACTATCATTCGCTTTATAAGGAGAGGAATCCCTAGATAATATGTCGGTAAGTAACTGGCAGCAGAAGGGAAGTTACTGAGTATGGAGGTCTAATTAGCCAAAGAAACTCCAGCCATGTACAACGCCGGTTTCTCAAGGCTTATGTTGAGTCCTGAAAGGCTGAAACTTTTAACTCGGCGAAGAATTTCATTACACCCTTTATTGACCTCTTTTGATCATCCACGAACACCACTATGACGTATTTAAAAACATAAATGTGCCAGTGTAATGTTTTGAAACCGGGTATGATCCCCAATCTTTCTTTGGACCGCAATATCATCAATCATTTTTGAAATGATATTCATACATATTACGAATAAGTAGGGGGACAGAGCACATCCTTGCCGCATGCCTCTGCAACTCTGAAAATAACCAGTCAATTCTCAGTTAACTTGCACTCAGAAGGAAGCCATTGCAATGCATAACTTTATCCAGTGGATGTTTTATGGAAATTTTAAAGCAGCCAAGACTTTCAGAACAAACGGCCATTGAATTAGTCAAATGTTTTTAAAATGTCTATCTTAATAACAATTCTAGCTAAGATATCACACTTATGTTAGTTTTAACTCTATTACTAGTAGCAAATTATCCATCAGCAGCCTATCCTTAACAATAACAGATTGATTTGGGGCAATGAATTACATGGCTTGAAACATCATGGTGAACTTAACTCAGTATGTAATACAGCGATGCTTGCGTTTGCTACGGATTATTAAAGCACGAGACATATTTTTGAATCCAGTTATTTTGTGAGTGCATCAGAAATGAGCTACTCATTATTTACCACTACAATCACATTGAAACACATGTATCTTTGGTTACAACATATTCTCAACAAGTTCTGAAATTTGACCAAAAATAGTAAAGAATCTAACTAACACTTAAGAGGATGGAACTAGCAATAACGATATAAGTTGTCTATAAAAATATATCTAAAAATATATCAAAATTTTTGGTTTGACATAATAGGAGATCTTAGAAACATTACAACTTGTAAGATATGACATGTCTTATCACTAAAATGATTTTTACAATCCCTAAAAATTGGTTGGTCAACCTAAAGTTATAATATATTTCTCATAAAACAACTATAAAATTAATTAGTAATCTACAAAAAACGTTTTCTATTTTTGCTTTAAATAAAAATTAAGGAAATAACTAATATGGTTAAAATATAATATACGACAATTAATTATTTTGAATAATAAAGATTTGATAATAATTTGTGTATCCTCTATTGTATTTGTTTAATTTTAAATTATTAAAATAAATTAAATAATCAAGTTAACTGTATTTTTTGTATATGTTATATTTTGAATTTTCTAAAAACTACTATAATATTTAAATTGTTAAGATCTCACATTGAAAATTGTGATATGTTGTTTATTTATTTTTTTTGTTATTGCAAGATTCAAATGATCAAAAACCACATTAGTAGTAAGTTTTATTCAAGGGAAATTTGCCAAAAATGACTCAAAATTTAATTTTGAATACAAAAGTGTACCCCAAATTTAATCAAATGTAAAAGTAACCCAAACGTCTAGTGAAATTACAACACCTCCTTATAAACAAACAAAAAACATGTATTCAGTTTTACCATTATAACCCTCTGTTAGAGAAGATTTTTTTGTAAGTCTTCTAGTTCGATAGATCTTAAAAGTAATTTAAAAATTTTATAAAAAATATTTTGATGGGTAAAAATTGAAATCATGTAATAATAAACATTTCATAATGATGTAAATTTAATTTATTTAAAATTGAATTATTTTCAACATAAATGAGTGAATGTAGATTGGTTCATGAGTCATTGTTTAAAGTTTGATAACATATGTTATACTATTGTTGGTATCTTTAGGGTTAGATTTTGAAATCTTACCTTCATTTTTTTTTTCAAATTGACCTATATATGTTTAGTAACTATCTAATAATTTGATTTAAACACTTTCTAAGTTTCTTTTAAGTTTAAGAAACTGTTTTTACATAGTTATTTGATTTTAGGGTCTAGAAGACTGTCAAAAGACTTCTTTTGAAGTCTTCTAACATTTCCTGCATGAATTTTAGTAGAATTTGGCGTTCTGCCTATATTTTAGAATAATTTAGGTTTCCCGCTTAACTCGAAGTCTTCCAGAAGTCTTTTGGGAGAAGTCTCCTCATGTATTAAATCTTAAAAGTAATTAATAAAATTTATAAAAAATGGTTCAAGTTTAATGAAGTGTTTTATGCTTATTTATTTGATTATTGGGTCTAGAAGACTCAGAGAAGACTTCTTGGGAAGTCTACTGATATATTCCCTCCTAAATATTAGTAGAATTTAGATTTCCCGCTTAAAGTGAAGTCATCTAGAAGTTTTCCAAACGTCTTCTGTATCAAAAATATTTAACCCAATTGAAATTTTGTGTCCATATATAAAGAAAATTTACACACTCTCTTTCTTCCTCTCAAATGGCTGCAGCAAATATGTAGTGTTTCTCACTCTAGAACTCTCCAACCTCTCGATAATCTCTTTGAACATCAAAACACCAAACTTATATTCATTTCTCATTTTTTCTTATGTCTTCTCATTAATTACCTTCTTTTTACAGGTATTTCATTACATAGTTCATATATTTCGCTCATTCAAAGGTAGATCTATAATTTTTGGATATATATTTTGTGTGTGTTTATATGTTAGATTCTAAGAAGCTATAGATTCAACATAATGTGACTGTAATGTTTATTATTCAAGCATAAAAAAGTTATTTTGAAGTTTTTCTCTGTTTTGAAACCATTTGAATGTTTTTGAATTTATAGGTTTTTCATATCTGAGACAGACTTTGTAAGACTTCTCAGAAGACTCTCAGAAGACTTTTCAGGAAGTCTTCTAATGCATTTTATGCTAGAAGACATGAGAAGTCTTCAAGAAGTCTTCCAAAGTCTTCTGCCCAAAGTGGTTATGTATTTTGTGTGTTTTATATATTAGTTTTTTTTTAGTTTTCTCTGTTTTGTATCCATTTGAATGCTTTTGAATATGTAGATTTTTTAAATCTAAGTCGGACTTTAGAATACTTCTCAAAAGACCCTTGAAAGACTCGCGGAAGACTCTTGGACGAAGTCTTCAGGAAGTCTTCTGACGTCTCATGCCCAAAATGGTACAAAGAGATGATGTCAAGTGAATCCCAAACTTATCTATGTTGAGGAATGATATCAAGCTCAATGTGTAATGTTTTGTTTATGGTCTGTTTTATGATTTGTATGTGTACTATTTTAGTTGTGAATCCTTTTGTAAATTTAATCAACATAATTTGGTAAATATATTCATGTTTGCCAAAAATACTTGGCATTATTAAAGTTATTGACACAACATATCAAGAAATATTTTTAACCATTCTACACACTCATAATAAAAAACAATAACAAAAAAACTTAGTCCAATTTACTAAAACTAAGAGAGAAGTCCTCTCGGAAGTCTTCCTTTAACATTATCAATAACAGAAGATTTCTTGAGAAAATTATCAACTTATTAAAAAAATCATCGAAGAATGAAGTCTTCTTATGAGGAAGACGTACAGAAGACTTCCTCGTTTAGCTAGAAACATTATTAAACATCAATGTTTGTAACTTCATAATTATCACCAATTAAGTTATGAATTTGACTATGTAGTCCCGATATTGAATAATAAACATGAATTAGCAAGAAAATATTAAAAATCATTTTAACTGTGGATAAATTTGAAGTTTAATAAAGATTTATGTAGAAGATTTCTTATGAAGTCATCCAAGGAAGACTTCAAAAGAAGTCTTCTGCTTAGGTCTTTTTTTGCAATTGCAAATTTACGAAGGAGGACTTCTTAAGAAGTCTACTCTACAGAAGACATCCTTGAAGTCTTCATTTGTAAATATTGGGTTACTTTTGAAATTGAATTTTTCAAAATTCCCAGAGAAGACTTCCAAGGAAGTCTTCTCGGATAAATATGTTAGTTTTTAATTTGACCGGAGTTGATAAGAAATTTGACTTTTTGTAGAAGACTTCTAGAGAAGTCTACCCGGTGAATACTTCAAAAGAAGTCTTCTATAAGTCGTCTGGAAGTCTTCTAAATGTCGCAAGAAGTCTGTTGGGTTACTTTTGCAATTGACTATATAAGTCTTCTCTCGCGGGCAAAGGTTTGACCAAACCCTAGAATTAAACTCGAGAAGACTTCTGCTTTTTGTTAAAAGATTTCCTTCTACTTTTTAATTGCAAAAGTAACCCACATAAACATCTTACGGCATTGAGATGACTTAGAGAAGACTTTCAGAAGACTTCTATATAAGGATTCTCCTAGAAGATTACTAAATAAGTCTTCTACAAAAAGTCAAATTTCTTACCAACTTTGGTCAAATTTATAACTAACATGTTGATACGAGAAGTCTTCTCTTAGAAATTTGAAATTTTTTGTTTACAAAAGAAAGTTAAAAGACTTCTAGGGAAGTATTCTATTAAAACACACACAAACGGTCATGTGAAAAACTAACCTATGCATTGATCAGAAGACGTTTAGAAGACTTCTACAGAAGTCTCCTTCGTCAAACAAATCTGAAAAATATAATGTGGTTCGCGATTTCATACCTTGAACTTGTGAAATGACTTGTGTGGTTTCTCCAATAACCCAGAACTTCACCACAATAGCTACCTACTCGTTAATCATTAAGAATCGCGAGCTTATGAACCTTACATAATTTGTAATCAAAATCTTCAGTTTTTTGATGAATTTTGAGAGAAAGTGTAAGATATGTGGTTTGTTTGGATATAAATGAGAAAGGGTGAGAAAAAATCGAAACTTTAGGGCATTAACACTCTCAATTTGGTAGTTCATGGTGGTTGGGGTATTGATGTCAATGGAAATTGTAAATATTTAGTGAAGATGAGGATGGTAAAGTAAGAACATCATTTTCGAAGAAAAAAAGTAATGGTATTTTTGTGAATAATTAGAACTTTTAGGGTGAATAGGACAAAAAAATTTCAAAGAAAGCATAGGTTACTTTTGTGTTTGATTTGACATTTTGAGTCACTTTAGAAAGAATCCATTTATTCAATATATATTTATTTAAAAAATATATCTTTTTAATACTACTTCCACTCCTAAAAATAAGATTTATTGAATTTTAATCTTGTTTCACAAAGAAGAATTTTGTAGATTAATTTTTTTTTCTTTAAAAGATAAATCAACTAATTTGAAATACTTTTACAATGATTTTTTTAATTGTAAGGTTTTGGATAAATACAAATTTACTTTTTCTACAAATTGAATGGTTCAAATGAGGTTAGAATATTGGTAAGTGTTAATTTGTTTAACTATAACAATTAAAAAATAAACTTTCAAAGTAAATTTATTTATTATTCTTAATCTGTGTGAAAGAACTAAAAATCTTATTTGAGATCAGAGGTAGTATATTTTTAAGTTAACCTATACCATATAAAATATAAAGATAACTTAAGTTTAAAATTTTAAAATTATATATCATATTTGAATTGATAAAAAGTTTAATACTTTCTAATTATATCATTTTTATTATCTTTTAAAAAATCTAAAATATAATATAGTTAATAAATATTTTATAAAATATTTCATTGTATAGCTCGCGCAAATTATTACCTAGTATAGACTTATTTTTATGGAGATGATGAAGAACGTGAGCATGAGAAATATAAAGCCTTCTATTCCACACTTTATCACTGGTGGAGGCTTGTTCGTGTAGAGTAGAACACATGAGACCGAGGCTCTTCAAGTGAATAATGACCATAAAACATTCTTCTGAAACTCATCAACTGCGTTGTTTTGCTTTTCCTTTATACAAACACCATCTGAATCAAATTTATAGGACTAAGGATCGCGGTGGTAAGCTTTGAAACAGATAGAAACATCTTCGAAATTTGGGGACAACCAAATCATCTTTAAGAGGAAGAGTACCTGAAGGTTTTGGACGATCAACTGAGCCAACATGTGTTATTAGTAAGGAAGGATGTATTAATGCCTTGGTAAGGCTGAGCTTGCCTGAGATTATGAGGAGAGCTGGTAAAATGTGTACTTACACTAGAACCATAATACCACTCACTACCATAGTGATTTGAGACCAAAGCAAGAGAAAAGTGCTCGTCTTGTTACTGTTATTGAAATGATGCTAGAAACAAAGAGATTGATGACATGGCTTGCCACATATTCGAAAATGGGTCGTACATCAAACTCAGATGAAGCCTTGATACCAATAAGTTTTTTCTTTTGTGATACCAATAACATTTTTTTTTGTGATACCAATAGCATTGTTGATTTAAAACAATAACATTGTTGATTAAAAAGAATAAAATTGTTGATTAAAAAACATGATCGTGTGTTGAGAAATAGCCACGATATCTAACTCTAGAAAAATTACAGTTTAACTAGATTTTGACCCACCGGTATATTTTTTTGTATTATTATTTTTTAGAAATTTAATTTTAATATTTATATTTTTCTTTGTAATCATATTTTTGTTTTTCTTTGTAATTATATTTGTGTATAATCTTAAGTAAAATATATTTTATAAGTTTTATAAAATAATAGTAATTTAAAATTGATCCAATATACACTCGTTTCTTTGTAATCAGATGTATGTATGTCCGTTTTTTTAAATCATATTTTTTTCGATCTTGATCCACACTTCCAACTAGTTAGCGCTAGTTTGTAATTTTTTTTCCCTGTATATATGTTTGAATTTGATTACTATTTTGTTAGTAACTTTCCAGTCATAAATTTATTAATACAAATTGAAGCTTTATTTTGAAATTTAAAATATACTGATTTTTTAGCTTGTCAAAATATATTTCAATTACGAACTATAAATAATATATATATATATATACTTACAGTTATGCTAAATTATAACACCTACCATAAAAACATAATTTATATAATAATTGTAATATCATATTTTTAGTAAAATAGTCTAAACAGACTCAACTATATAATTCCAACGGCTCTAACTTACTTTATATATATAAGAATTATATAAACAAAACTTTTCGTTGTGTCGCTTACATTTTATTTTTTGTAACAAACTTTATAGAAAACTAATGGTTTTGTAATTTAGATTTTGGTTAAATAGGTCGTACGGTCCAAGAACTAAGGGAGAATGAGAGGTTACAATATATATAGTTTGTTTATTAAGTAGATAATATGAATAAAAGAATTAGTTAGACACAACATTTTATCAATTAGTATCAATTAGTCATGTTGCTGTTTTAATAGTATTGATTGGCCTCTTCTATGTTGTTGTAGTAAATAAAGGTGTGGACTGGGCTAAGCCAAGTGAGGCATAGCTCTGAACAATGTCAATAAAGCTCGGAGATGGAAAGAGATCTAGTGAACCTTTACTACTTGTCTTGATTGGCTTATACTCTTTTCCTAGGCCATGACAGGTAGCTATAATCTTCTTTTGCTCAATCAAAGGGTTCCCAGTGGAGGTGAGCTCGTAGCTGAAGGAGCCCGAATATGTTGAGGATCAAGTCCGGTTTTCTTCCTCAAGACTGTCGTTGTCACTTTTTCTGTGTGAGACCGCTTGTTCGTCTTCATTTTGTCTTCACCGGTGAAGGGACAAGGCGGTCATTTAAAGCGGGGGTGATCAGGTTGGTTTAGTGATGCTTGCACTGTCGGTGGATGTTGAGTAAACTCGTCGTTTGAGGGCTCGACACGTCTTGAAAGGAGCTTTTGGTAGCGGCTGAATATGGCAACAGTTTCTTGAATGGAGATCGGTGACATCTTCTTCAGTCTCTCGCTTGCTATAATCATTTTGTTGAAATTTTCCGTTCATAGTCTTTCATAGGAGTTTAGGGTTTTTTTTTTGCAGGTGATGGTTTGACTGGTGTGCGCTAGGTTTTGGCTCCTCAGAATCTCTTTTCTCGCATGGTTGTCCTTGGTGGTATCGATGGTCGGTTTGTTTCTCCTGATCTAGGCAGGCTGTTTCTTTGTCAGTTGGATTTTAGAGTGTTTTGCTCATGTTTTTGTGTGTTTGGATTACTGTGAGTCGAGTCCATTACGGAATTTTTGGGCATTTGTTGTTATTTTGTTTTGTTTTATCTTTCTTTCTGCAATCAATGTAATCAGAAAACAAAATAAAAATACCAAAGCCTTATGGAATATATTTTCTATTGATTTTCATGACAGGATGAGCCCACAGCCCAAATGATTTGTACAAACAATAAAAAAATGAGCTTATAGTTAAAGAAGAACCCGACAACCAACTGCCAACCAAGTACGAAGAACTATGGTTACATAGTCTGGACAGAGGGGTTGCTCTGGCTTAACATATTGAAAGGGTACACAAAGCATTAGTCGAATTTTCATCTTTGAAACTCAAAGCCGTATTAACGGGATACAAGAAGCATTAGTCGAATTTTCATCTCTGAAACTCAAAGCCGTATTGTAACAACCCGGTTTCGGGTCTTTAAAATTTCTGAGGTAAATGGATCTGTCTACGGTCCATTAGGGTTAAAACCCTAGGGTTCTCTCCTTTCCCTATAAAAAGAGGATGTTTCCTTCTCTTTTGCCGGATTCACAAAACTGGAAGCGAAGCTCTACAGAGAATCCCGGAGAAACAAAAATCTTAGCCGTCAAGGTCTTCTTCTCTCTCTTCTTGCGACCTCTTTTTCTCGCTCTCTCTTGCGCGTACCTCTCTCTCTCTCCTCGCTGACTTCTTCTTCATTTATTTCTCTTCGCCGTGCGTGGGGTGGTGGTGGCGGTAGCCGTGTGGTGTGGTGGTGATCAGATCTCATCTCCTTCCTTCTCTTGTTTCCATATCTAGACTAAGGTGAGGTGATTCGAACACATCTTGTTCCCATGTACTTTATGTTGGAATTAGGATATGGTTAGATCATGTCTGAGAGTTAGGTTGTTAGATCATTATGGATGCTAGGTTGATAGATGAATGAATCATGATGCATACAAACCCTCATACTGTTTAAATGGGACTTAATGGACTGCCTTGTGTGACGTGGTTGGTTAATAATTGGTGATGAATGATTTTTCGATTGATTTGTGTCTCATGTGATGATTGTGAATGAAAGCTAGGTTCTAGAAAGAAGTGAATGCTTAAGATGATAGATATGTCAACTAGAATCGGTTGTTATGAATGATGAATGTAAAGTAATCTCCCATTGGTATCTAAAGTGAAAGATAGATGTATGTGACTGTGATGTCGTTTGGTATCACCCTTGTGTTGAGGTTGTGTTGTGTATTGTGTGAGACAACGATAACGGTGGAGTCTAGAGTTGAGTATGAGTCTAAGGGTAGACGAATGAATTAAAAGGAACGAGAATTAGAACGTGAATGAGAAACAAAATGAGAACGAGAACGAGAATGAGAAATGAGAAATGTGATTGGAGACGTAAAAGTAAAAGTGTCAATGAACTTGTTTAATTTGAAGTCCTGATTAGACCACCGAGAATGGGTGGGCGTCTAGAGTCTAGGATGGTGGAGCCCACGGGATAGTAGCCTAATGCGAGGTATCCGTGGGCGAGGTGTGAAAGGCCGTGACGGTGATCGTGAAAGGCGGGATAGAAAATGTGCAGCCGCCTTAAGATCGAGTCAATGTCGGGTCGTGGCATAATTATGACTATGGAGACAAGGGGGCAGACTGCCAGTAGAGGTGGGCGCTCGGGTACCCATTTGGATTCGGTTCGGATCTATTCGGGTTTTCGGGTTCACAAATTTTAGCTCCATTCGGATATTTCTAAATTTTGGTTCGGATCTTTGCGGGTTCGGTTTGAGTTTGGATAACCCATTTAAATTATTTTTAAAATTTTAAAATTGATGATATACTTTAAATTTCTAAAAATCTATAAAAAATATATTACAAATAATTGAATAACATAAGTAAAAATACCTACAATTAACATATAAATTAGTTTGATTTGAATATTTGGATTGTGAATCAATAACTTTTATAAGTATTTTTGATGTTTTGAGTGTACTTTAGCAATTTTCGGAGAAGATGACCAAGTCTGATCTCATGCCCGACCAGACTGGTGAGTAAAACAACAAACAACAAACATAAGAGAGAGAGAGAGAGAGAATATATACAAGTATTTCGGAGACTGGTGAGAATATATACAAGGTTTACATATATATACAAGTATTTGAACAACTTCAAAGTATTTTATATATATTGAATGTTTTTTATATACATTAAATCTAAAAATAATTAATATATATAGGTATATAAATCTATTTCGGATATATTCAGGTATCCGAAATACTTCGGTTCGGATCGGGTTCGGTTTTGGTTCTTTAAATACCAAAATTTTGAACCCATTCGGATATTGAATCAATTTCGGTTCGGGTTCGATACTACTTTTCCGGGTCGGGTTTGGTTTGGTTTTTTGGATCTGGGTTTTTTGCCCAGCCCTAAGAGCCGGTGTGCTAACGGGTGACTTAGTTAGTCATTTAGGAAGCTCGAGTGGGACAGGATTCCATGTAAGGAACGCCCTTTCAGGATAGGCCGGAACGTGTAGAGACATCCGTAAACGGCACTAGGTCCTTAAGTCCAAGTTGATTGGTGGGTCTAGTTAATAGATTGATTGTGTGAATGAGTCTATGTGAAGTAACGGCTGAGTCTTTGTGATGTATGATCATTAGGGTGCTAAAATACTCTATGGAAATGTTGTTGTTATGGTTTGTATGTCTCATATTGTTTGCAGTGGCTAGTCAGTCCTGGTTCCCGCATAGGTAGTGTAGAGTGTCATGGGGACAGACTGATCTAGGGTCCCTTCACTGAGTAATTCTTTTTCATCTCTCTATTTCCGTTTTTCCTATGCGTAGGACTGTAAGTAGAAGTATGTAGATACGGGTTGATCGGATTTCGTTGAAAGATTACGTCTGCCGACTCTTGAACCAGTAACGGGACACGTAGAGTAGAATTGTCTAATTGTCTAATTGAATAAACATGTGTCCATAAGTCCATTTCGCTAACCCCGATCAGACGCCGGAGGATTGGAGTGTTACACGTATAGTGGTATCTGTAAGCTCTTTCTACGCTTACATATTTTATTTTCATATGCAAAGATTACTTGCATATCAGTATATCACCATTCATCATTTTACAAGGGTTTGTTTTCCTTAACCTTTTTAATATCAAAATAATAACTTTAGCTATAAAACAGAGTTCAAGAGATAAACATTTACAATCGTCATTTAGTTGTACAATTTGCAGAAGATGTTCGATTAAGAAACACAAAGTATTATATTAACTAGATCATGACCCGCCCGACCAGGCGGATATTTTGTTTTCTTTTAATTTTTAGGTTTATACTAAATGATGTAAAATAAAAAAAAATGAAGTATCAATTAAATGGTTACAAATTACTTATGGGTTTAATTTTGACAGAAAAATACCGAAAAGTTTGCTGTTTGATCCGCGTAAGTGTTTGTTTTTATATATTTTATAAGTGATAATATATATTTCTAAATTTACCCGTTTAAATAATTGTTTAAAATGACATTTTAAACACACAATTTTATAGTTTATATTGAGTAATTTTATTTTATCTTATAAACTATCATTGTGTCATACTTATTTTAAAAATATGACCCGTATATCTGCACAAATGTTTTTATTTTTATGGATCAAAATTTTATGATAATGTATAACTAAATTGTTTTATTTACTATTTAAAATATATGGTCCTATATATTTCTACTTTTTAACTTTTATTATTCTGAATTTACCTTGAACTATTATTTATATAAAAATATACATAACATGATATGTTTATATTAATCTTTTCATTATATATTATAAAAATGTTTNATTTATATAAAAATATACATAACATGATATGTTTATATTAATCTTTTCATTATATATTATAAAAATGTTTCTTTTTCTGAATTTTATTTTAGTTATTACTTATAAATAATAAAAATATAATTATATATCTTTGAAAAAAATATTGTTCATTAACTATTTAAAGATATGTAGATAATTAATAAGAAAAAAATCCTAAAAGGTAGGTTAATTAATATTGGAATTAATTATTATGTATATGGAATTAGAAAAACAATTTCTATATAATTTATTTATTTAATTACGAAAGGTATATATGAAAATAATTATTTTCATTAATTATTGTTGCCATAATTTTTTTAGTTAAAATTTGATTTTTGAAATGCATTAAGTAAAGTGAAAAGACAAAGAATCCTATAAAGTAGGGTAATTAATAACTTCAGTGGCATAACATTGTAAATAATTAGAAAAACTCAGGGATATTTTATAAGGGTACTTCTCTTTTAATAATATAGATGATTAGCATGAATAATAGTTTTATTCTTAGTTTAATAAAAAGTATATTATATGTTTATATGGACCAACATTTTTCTCTAGTAAATTTGAGAAGCATTCTCATGATGACACGTGGCTACCAAAACATGTTGTAATGTTTCTCAATTAATATATAGGGGATGAGAACATAATATGAAAATATATAAGTCCTAAACACAAATATCTGATGTTGATATATTTACTGCGTAAATTTGTAGTGCATACTATATCATCAACCGCTTAGAATATTTTCAACCATACTTCATTTTCCATTTTTGCTTTATTTTGAATAAATTTGTGCTACAATCCTATTTTTATTTTGTTTCAAAATGAAACCGTGAACAATGTTACTTTAAATTTAAAGATCTACTATGTATATCTTCATTTATTAAGATAAATTCTTTAATTGTAAATTGGTCTTTAATTTTTTTTTACTCTTATTTTTTGCCAAAATAAATTGTATGCTTTAATATAATCCAATTAATTTCTAATTTGATTTGTTATTTTTATCATATTAATTTGAAATATTAAATATTCTTAAAACTTATACTAATATAAAAGTAAAATTACATAATTAATATAAAAAGTCAAATACATAATTAATAAAATCAAACTGAACATATAGAACTTATTAATAAAACATAAACTAACACTTAATAATCTGGTAAACCATTTTCAGAACCACTAAAATCATTAAAATCTAATGTTTTATTTATTTATTTATATTGTAATAATTGTTTATAAGATAATATTGAATATGTTGGATTATGTTAAAATAAAACAGTTGGGATGAATGTTGTTTTATTTTTTTTTCTTCAATTTAAAGAAAGTGAACATTTGAAGATAGAGATAAAGCTAACTTGGAGATGCAATAATATAAGGCCATGAACTGAGCCCAGAAAAATACAACCATGAATATAAGGGCATCCATGTGTTAAAGTGAAAGACCACAACCTATATTTTATGTTCGCGGTTTTTTTGGTGAATTAGAGAGTTGTTGTAATGATATATGACTGTGATGATAACTAATTTACAATTTGTGAATCTGCTACTTATACTGTAAACTATTACTTTTGAATATGGAAAATATAACTAAAATTAGTGTCCGGTTGTTTTGGTAAAACCTTGTTAAATAAATTTAAAGAGAAACTGTTTACAAGGACAAAGTTGAAGACTAAAATCTTTATATGCACATTAGTATGCAGGCTCTCACGTGTTTATTAATTTAATATATTTGACTAACAAGCTTTCAATGTAAGAATAAGATCAGAATTTAGTGGGAAATAAATAAATAATAGCTAGAATTCTTCTCTGTACTCTCTTATAATGAATAATAATGACAATGGAGTGTCGGACAAACAGCCCAACAAGTGGAATCAGACTTATGTAACTTTTTAATCACGGGATTAAATCCCTTAACCCAATGCCCTAATTGGTTTTATTTTGATTATTTCGATGCTACATTGTCATATCTTGATCACGTGCCGCTACCAATCCAGACATTTTCTAGTATATGGAGTAAACGATCTGTTTGGCAAAAAAAAAACGATCAATAGATACGAAAAATTCCAAAGAGATTGATTAATTGTAGTTCACGAAACTGATGAACTTTATTACAGCACGAAGAGAAATTGAGGAACAAGATCCTGTTTCTAGGCAACAAGTAACGTTTGACTTTTTTGAGTTCAGACACTTTGCTTCTTACTTCAAACTAGGATAAGACCCGCGCCTTGCGCGGGATGAAGCGATCTGCTCTTCTTCTTCCTCCACTGGAACTATTACCGAAGAAGGAAGGCTTGATGCTAGTCGTATTACATCTCCAGCAACTAAAGAAAGAGTTAGAACTGCAACTGCACCTATAGAATCAACTTCAGATGGAAAGGTTTGAAAGGAATTTTTTTTCGTTTGATGGTAGAAAACCTTGTTTTTTTAAGGTGATCTGTTTATTCATATTTTTTTTTCATTAAAATTGAAAAGAAGTAATTTATTCGAACCCAGATGAAGTTCTGACCATCTGTCAGAGAAAAAAGAACGAATGGCTCTTGTAAGATTTCAAAAAAATTCTTCGCTTTCTTCCGGAAGCAGATGATTATTCATTCGTTTTTCACGTTCCGTGAATAGCCGGGGCATTGAGGAATATCCAGAAAGGGATTTAGGGAATCGGTCTGATTCTATCTCTCTTCCTTCCGTTTGAATAAAGGAAGGATCCCAAAGAGTCGATCTTTCTTTTAGTTGTTGAATCTCTCTTTGATTGATCAATGTGTGATAGTGATATTCCGAATCCTCATTACTAATGGAAT
>CAKOAT010131821.1:361148-407914 GCA_932364175.1 Eruca vesicaria subsp. sativa
TAAGTATGTACTTGGTCACAAAGTAATTTCCATTTTACATATACACTTCCATAAATTAAAAGGAATGAAGTTATTATAGTTAATATATGCAAATCGTTATCAAATCGTATATTTTCCTTTTCTTCCATTACATGCGTGCGATATATATAAATATATAAACTATGTTACATGCGTTATATGCGTCTCTAATTATTTTTCCTTAGCAAATTTCAATTGAACCTAAAGCTGCCACGTCAGTTTAATTGGTATGCTAATTGATTGACAACTAAGCAAGGTTACTTTTTAATTAATATAAACTTGAGGTTACATCTTTTCAAATGTTTCTCAATTAATATATAGGGGATTACCACTACGTACATAGTCAAGTCCTACCTTCTAGTTCCCTTATGATACATGCGTATGATGCGTAATGCGTTACGATCGATTCTTTTTTTCAAGGATGCGTTATGAACTTATGATTCCAGTCCAAATTATGATACACCACCAGCATCAGTATAAATTATTTTGTTACAAACTCCATTTACTATATCAATATTATTTTATATTAATTTATTTGATAATAATATAGATAATGGGATTTTCTTCATAATAAGCAGATTTTTGTTCTTAAACCTCTGTATTTTTTAAATTCAAAACCAAAAGATGTAATATGGTCCCATCACATATGTGATTTGATCTTATAATCTAAGCCCAATTCAGTTCATATATGACAATTTACAAAATAATTAATTTGTTTAAAAATTGCATTACTATATGTTAGCGTTGATGTTTAAATAGTGTTGTTTCTTTCCATTAAAGAGTATTGAAAACATTTGACCCAGATAAGAGTATTGAAAACATTTGACCCAGATAAGAGTATTGAAAACATTGATTAAGCTGTAAACACACAGAAAAGTGGCCTATTGGCTAAGTTGACCTATTGACTAAGTTACAAATCTGTTGATCAAATTAAAAGGCAGTTTAAACTATTAAACTACAGAAATGGGTTAAAGTTTTTTTTTTCTTTAGTAATTTAAAAGAAACTTTTGAGCAAATAAAAGTTTAATGGAGAAATAAAGGAAATAAGCGGTGATAGAGCTAAAGCAAACACTTTATTCTTTTAATTATGAATCAATTTGATTTGACCTCCACTTGCCTTGGTTTCTTTTGGTTGTCCTCTATTGCAAGCTTTGATAAAAAAAAATTAACTCTATAGGGGGGAATATTATATCTGTAACAAATTAAATATCTACCAATTATATCATTGTTTATCTTTCTCAAACACGATGAATATCGACACTCTTCCATGTGGTCCGAATGGTGACGGCGGATTTAATAATATAAGCGGGACGGAATTAAAATGCGGGACGGTGCAATAGCGGTTCATGCGGTTTACGGGATAAGTGCGGTTTTGATAGAAAAAGTAGTGCGATTTTGATAAGAAAGAAGTGTGGTTTTGATAGAAAAAGTAATGTAAAATAAAATATACTAATAGAATTACAATTTTTTTGTTTAATCAGATATATAATTTAAAATATAAATTTAATAGAAAATATAATTTTACTGTAGTTTATGTAATCTATTAATTAGAAAATAACAGTAGTATTTAATAACTCAAATAAAAATGCACACAAAAGCTATAATATTAGGTAATTTAAATGGTTCATGTAGAATTAATATTGAAAAACTCAAATAGTTTTGTAAGTCATGTAAAAATATCTATTTTGTAAATTTATTTTCATGAAAGTAAATATCTAATTGATAATATAGTATGTAAAGTAAAGATATATAATTTATAAATATATTTTACATACTACATTTATAAACTGATTATATTATAATTTAGATAAAATAATACAAATAAGTTAAACTTTCTCTATAAATTAAGTACATTAAAAGGGAATGAATTATCAATAAATGAAGTATAATATTATTATCCATATAATATAGTATTCTATTGCAAATAAATGATTTTGTTGAAAAAGCTAGACACTGATGCGTAATTGAACAAAACCGCATGGTATTACCTCCCTTGTACTTTTCATGTGCTTATCAACATTTTATAGTGAATTTTTTAGGTGTGCGGTTTTGACTTGTCTCTCTCCTAATAACGCACATCAGAAAATAAACACACATGATTGGTAACAGAACTGCGGTTTTCAGAAAACCGCTTTGAGTTCCCCTTTTAGTTATTCACCATTCACTACCTTAGTTTCACCAAGCATACATCTGGAGACATCTGGAAATTAATTTGTAAGAATTTCCTCACACACATCACTGTAATAATTTTTATAAAATGATGCATGAAGGCCACTGTAATATTTTTTTATAAAATGTTGCATGCAGGTCACTGCACCCAAGTAACCCTAGTTCAAGATAAGTGTACATTAGACTAACCAGATGTAAATATTCTGAATTGGTTAGCTTCTAATAAAAGCATCTCCAACTCCACTCTATAATTTACTGCAAAATCGAGTAGGAAATAATGTGATAAAAAACAATAATCCAATTATTCCACTTATGAAATAATCTAATTTTTTTTTTCTTCATCATTTCATTTCCTACTCCATTTTATCGTAAATTATAGAATGAGATTGGAGATGTTCTAAAACAATTTCATCAAACTTTCTAGTGTTCAAGAACACATATACTCTTTTCTTCTTTTTTTTTCAGACAAACACTTACTGATCTCATGCAAAAAGACCCCATTAACAACTAACAAGACTGAGTTTGTGGCTTTTACTGTTAGATTTAGCTGTAATTAAAGTATGTTAACAACTTTTGAATTTTTAGCAACTTAATTAGTTATTTTATTTAGGAGTGGGTAAAGCTAACACACCGACCTTTTACTAAACAGTATATTATAATGGAAACATTATTAGAATACAAGAAAGCTGAAAACAAAAATAAAGGAAAAAGAACAGCAATCGAGTGAAATGATGAACGTACACACCCATTTTATTTTATATGGATGAGTTCAATATGTAGGTGAACGCTTTCTTATCCGTGGTCATAAGAGATTTAATAATTGGCTTCCAAGGAAAAAGGTTTAGGGTGAAATATCTTTTCTTCAAATTGTATACTAATTAAGAGGATCTTCTTATAGATTCATACTATTTTCTATATAAAATAACATTCTTTAAATGTAAGAAGATAATAAACAAATACAAAAGTTCCTGAAATAAAAATTTATTCATCTTTTTTTTATCAAGGTAGTTACCAATGATATATAAACTGTTATTCACTTAGATATTATTGATTGATTGAGTAAAACAGCTGATAAATAACTTAACCAATAGATTCAAAGAATCGATTAGGACATGTTAGCTCAATCAATGCAATCTAGGAAATTTTTATTTGGGATTATTCTTATTGAATATAATCAAATCAATACCAGAATACATAATATGGTTTTCCGGCTGTAACTACCGCCACATGGATTCAATTCTATTGGGAAAGATTTTACAAGATTCTATAGTGTTCGAAAAGTTAAAAATAAAAATAAAACTTTTAAGCAAATTAAATTAAATAAAAGATTTCCACATTTTTTTTTATTTTTCTTCATGCAAAGCTATATTTTTTTCCAAGAAAATGAAGACATTGAAAATTTTTTCTATTTCATAATTAATCTTATAAAATATAAATTAAAACATATTGCAACTTTTTCTTAAAAAAAATATTACTAGTTATCTGCTTAAACATGTGTAGATTCAACCAACACTAGATTTTGATTCACGATTCCAAAGCGGAAATGATTTTTCAGTGAAAACTGTATATAATCGTATATTTCTTTTTATTTGAAATAGACATGAGCACAAAATCCGTAATCTGAACTAAAACCAAAAAACGATTCATACCTCATCTGAAATGTAAACAATAAATGAAAGAGTGGTATAAACATATCCGAACCTGAAATGTTATTATCCGAATCCCAATGGATAACACGAGAAAACTAAAAATCCAAAAAATACAAAAAACTGATCTAAATGTCAAAAATTATCACAAATGTAAATATATGAAACATAAATATGTACTTATTAGTTATTTTTATATTTATTTTGGAACTATATCTAAAAGTAAGTATTTAATTTTTAAACAATTAACCTAAATATCCAATTTGTATAAATAATATTTATTTCTTATCTCTTTCTTTAAAATTTTGGATATAACTTCAATATATCTGAACCAGAACATTATAACCTGAGTATGGGTGATATATGGTTATTTTATGAGTTTTAGGATGTGATACAAATTAGAACAAAAGTTATGTGTTTTATTCGAATCCGATCCATATTTACAAATTTATCAAAAAGAGATTTATGATGTAGTATGAATTAGAATGTATTCCAATGAACCCCAAATCTAACTTAAGTGTGTTTTATGTTATGTTCGAATAATTTTATATTTGATAAATATTATACATGCTTGTTAGAATAACCCATAAATGGATATTCACAAAATATTAGTAATAACATGTTGTATCGTATCATTAATTTGAATAGCTACTAACTATTAATATTTATTTTATCAAATATATATATATATATATATATATATATATATCTAATTTTAATACTCTATCTATAAAAGTATATTATTATGTATTGGTGAAGATTTTGAAGAATTTTTTTGTTGTATTTAGATTAAAGTAGACTTGCATATATACGAATTAATAGGTATATAGTTTATTAATAAATAAAAATATAATTGATTAGGTACTTTAGGCATAATATAAATTGATCTCATTATTCTAAAGAAATAACATATTATTTATTTGGTTCCTTAATTTTAGGATAAATTATACATTTAAAATGATTAAATTAGCTATAAATAGAAATAATATGAAGGATCACTAATATAAGACCCAATTAAACATAATGATCCAACGTAAAATATTTGTAAAGAGATAAAAATTGTTTATGTTTTAATAGTATTGATTACATCAAAATATATAATACAATAATCATAAAATTAATATATTTTGTATTAAATATATAATTATCATCTGTCTTATTAAAATATGAAGATTTGATAGAACGAACATTTGTCTACCATGCGTCGAAATAATAGAAATATAAATAGAAATAATATGGAGGATCACTAATATAAGACCTAATTAAACATAATGATCCAACGTAAAATATTTGTAAATAGATAAAAATTGTTTATGTTTTATATTATTTATTTACATCAAAATACATAAAAAATAAATTATTACAAGGGAAATTGCTAAAAATTAATTTACCCTTAAAATTTTGATATTCAAAAGATCATAGTACCCTTAATTAATTTTGTAGAAAATATATAGTGGTTAATGGTTAAGAATTTAGGATTTAGGGTTAAGAATTTAGAGTTTAGAGTTAAGGGTTTAGAATTTAGGGTTTAGAATTTATGGTTTAAGATTTCGAATTTATGGTTTAAGATTTCGAATTTATGGTTTAGGGTATAGAATTTAGGGTTTAGGGTTTATAATTTTAGGGTTAGGGGTTTAGGGTTTAAGGTTTAGAATTTAGGGTATATAATTTAGGGTTTAGGATATAGAATTTAAGGTTTAGGTTTTATAATATAGGGTTTAGGGTTTAGAATTTAGGGTTTAGGGATTAGAGTTTAGGGTTTAGGGTTGATTTTTAGGGTTTAGGGTTTTAATTTCGAAATAGTATTATTCAAAAAAAAAAAGATTTGTGTTTTTTATTTATTTAAATATTTATTTTTTATATAAAGAACAAGGATATAAGAGTCTTTTACCCTTTAAGAAAAAATGTATTTTTGAAAATGTCTCCCTTCTAAGATAAGTCTGAATTAGTGTACTCAATAATGTGTATTTATGCAATTCTTCCTTATTACAATCTATTCATTTACTTATTTTATTATTTAATTTATTATTAATATTGTATACGATGATTGTACATAGGGCTGTTCAATATGGTGATACCGAACCGTACCGAACCGAACCGAAATAGACAATATGGTTTGGATTTGGTATATACCATATGATTTTATAAAAACCGTAGGATTTGGATATGGTTTGGTTTATAACCGATTAAACCGAATAAACCGAACAAAACCGATCAAAGAAAAATATATAAATATATACATTATATAACCATTTATTTTTTTGGAAAAGTCTTTTTATTTTTTTATACCTTGTGAAGATATATCTTAATAATTTTATTTTATTCTCTTCAACTATTATCTAAATTTGATTTGATTTTACATGTTGTAAGAAATTGTGAAATTAGATTGTACCATGTAATTTATTTGGAAGAACAAAGAGAAAATAAGAAAAGTTATACAAAACTGAATCGTTGATCGTTTTGTTTGTTGTTAATTTCACATTTTTATATTTATGAACACCTAGGATTATTTTAATAAATGATAGTTTTGATAATATGTTTTTAAAAAAAAAATCATATAATATGAAACCAAATCTAATAATAATGTTATTTGGTATAAAACCGAATAAACCGAAAACCGGTAGTATAAATACCGAACCAAACCAAATTAAATATGGTTCCAATATGGTAGCTAATTTTTATAAACCGAATAACCGAAAACCGAAAAAAACCGAACCGAAACCGGACCGAACACCAGATTGAACAGGCTACGTGACACAAAATTTTATGTGAGGTCCAAAACTTTCAACTTAGTTTAACTACGGTTTTTTTTTTTGGACAAAGTTTAACTACGGTTTGCCATTTTGTTTTTATAATGAAACAAACTTATGGTTTTTTTAGCTAATTGGTAACCTCTATAATAATAGAAATTGGTTCTCATGTGTATCGCATTTACATTCAGTTTATCACATTAACACTATCAATGTATTAAAAATTAAATATTAACACTATTATTACGAATTCTGACTTTAATATTTTGGTTATATTTTTTTTCCAAATCACATTAATATTCAGGGAAATATATTTAAAGTAATAATATATAACAATACTATTACAAATCTGTAAACGTGCGATGTTACAAAAAATGATATTACTATAAGTTAAATTATGATTGCATAAAAATGTTAACAAAAAGTAATGCTACTGAATTTTAATTTTTAATAGTCATACAGTTTCTTATTTTGAAAAGTCCTCTTAATTTTTGGAATTTTATTTTCAGGTTTTGTTTTTTTGTTTTTTGTTTTTGCTAAATTTTTTTTTCAAATTTCATAAATGTCAAAAATAAAAAAAAAATTAAATGTTTTTATACAACGATTAAAAGTATAAAACATTTATCTTTGATTAGTTTTAGGCTTTAGCTGAATGTTTAGCTTACTATCATACACATGATAAGATCTTCACTGAATAATGGAAAAGAAAAAAGAACCAAACATCTTAAAGAGCATTTCCAGCAAGGAACTTCATTTTTAGGGTAAAAAACCCTCATAATGAGGGTTTGAGAATGGATTACTCCAAAAATAAATCTTAAAATTATTTTCAAAATTTTGTGTAATTTACATTTATTCCAATTTTAATATCAATACATACACACTTTAACACAATATTTATAAATACAGTTTCTTATAACAAAAACTACATAAAATAATAAAATACATATTAATTCATTAAAATATATAAGAAATAAAAATCACTCAATATTGTTATTTTCATAATCCCATATATGATCAATCAATGCATTTTGAAGTAAGAAATGAGTCTCTTGATTTTTTATCGAAAGTTTACGAGCTAAAAATTATTGGAATCGAGTATTTTCATTTATCGTTATTTCAATGGTTGCTTATGGTGCCGGTCTTGCATCTCTATCCGTTGCTAGATATCACGTTCATCTTTAATAATCATGTTTTGTATTACAATGCACACTACCATTATATCATGTAATATCTCTTTTCCAATAACGTGATGATCTCGTTATGATAGAAAACTTTGATTGTAGAACTCCGAAAGCTCATTCAATTTGTGTAATGTTTATGTGTGTAATTTTTAATGTAAGATATTTATGCTTGTAGTACTTTTAATCTTTAACTTGTAATATATTTTTTGATGTATTATAATTTTTGTGTGAAATAATAATTCTATTTTAGATAATATTATTTTATGTTAGGTTTATTTTATTTTAACATATTTTATATATTCTATACATTAATAATTATTTGAATACGTAAGTGAAATATAGTTATAAATTATAAGGTTTAAAGTGATAAGAAAATTAATACTAAGACAATTATATGTAAATTATAAAACTATAAGAGTTAAATTGAAAAGTAATTAATGTTTTGAGGACCTGAAAAAATATAATCTTAAATTTGAGGTTTCATTATTCATGCCTCGGAATTTGAGGATTGTTGATATGTTAGAGATATTGTAAGTAATGAACCCTTGATATGCTTATCAAATCATAAACAGCTGCTCTTTATTCTTTTTTTTTTTTTGAGAATAACGGCTCTTTATTCTTCTTTGCTATAACACTTCATATATGAAAGAGTATATAAAAGAAAATTTTACCTATGTTTTTGAAGGCAGTTATGAAAAAAAAAGAAGCAATTTACTCCCTTTGTTTCATTATAAGTGTCACTCTACAGCTGTGCACACGGATTAAGGAAACAATTAATTTTACATATTTTCTATATAAAAACACAATTACCCATACACCTAACCATATTTTAACCAATAGAAAAACAAATTACATAATAAAATTAATAAATTTTGCATTGAAAACCAAAAACGACACTTATTTTGTAACGCAAAAAAAATCTCTACAACGACACTTAATATGAAACGGAGGGAGTACAATTTACAATTTGGTAAGAAACTATTATATCACTTAACAGGTACTTTGTCAAACTGTAAAAAGGATTTAATTTTCGAAGAAGTTTCCAAGAAGATTAGAAGGAAATAATTTACCCTTTGTTGCATAGATTGTTTGGAGTTCGAGGTTTCTATAAATCAATGCATCACTGTTAGGTGTAGATATTTCATTTCTTAAATTTTTTTCAATCTGTTATTTATTTCGATATGAACTATAAATTTTAGATCCGTAAACTTTCAAATAAAACTAATAATAAAAATTAATATTGTTAAAGATAAATCAAATCAAAACTACTAAAATTTTAAGAATCGAATATCTGCTCTGCTCTCGCATATACATAAACACACACACACACACACACACACACACACATATATATATATATATATATAGATTAAATTTAAAGTTTTTTATACAGTTACTATTCTAGCATATCATTTAAAAATTATATTCACATTATTACTTATGAAAATTTTAAATTAAGGAAAACATATTTATGAAAATTAAAACTTTTTCTTAACTAATGTTTTATCATTTTAACTAAATTTAAAATTTAAAAATTATATAGTTTCACTATTTATTTACTTTTTATCTTATATATCATGTAAAAATATTTTAAGAAAAAAATGTATGTCAACTTTTCTAGATTATTTAGATTTAAAAATAGATGAGACATCCATAAGAATTCGTAAATATCTGTAAATATGTAAATATTTCAATTATTAATTTTTCAAATATCTGTATTTTGAATTAAACAAATAATAAATTAAATATTTATAATATACAAAATAAATCACAAATACTATAATTTCTACTAGTATTATTCAGTGTCCACCCCCAGTCAGTTTTTAGATCTATGCACATTGATCGACAATTCCATATATGAAGAACGATGTGACGACGCAATATCACAATATATGAATAGTTCCAATATCTCACATTTAAGGATTTAAAACTAATCAAACAAACAAATTTAACATATATAACAAAAAAAAACTCATTTAACAACAATTACGATCAACCCTAAATGAAGACTTCCAATCTAATACAATATTATTTTACATGTGATTTAAATATAATAATTTCAACTACTTTTTTTTTTTTTTGGTTACTTGATATAATGCAACTGCGCAAAATAAAGTAGTTCAAATTATTATATTTAAATCACATGTAAAATAATATAATAACATAACGAATTTAAACATTTATAAATAAATGAATTACAAGTATTATTTAATCATTTTATGAATGCGCATGACCTCTGATGAGTTAGCTAATTAAATATATTTTGGATACTTTCTACACAGCATATCATAATAAATTTAAGACCATGAGACAGTTTAAACGATTTATTTTTTTGGACTGGCCTAATTGTGATTTGGGTACCTACATAAGATACACACTGCATATTATAAGTTATTATCGTAAATAAACACACTGAATGTTTTACTCTATTAGATAATCTAATAGCATATGGACCTCCAATTAGATTATATATAATCTGTAGACAAAACTGATTTTATCATAAAGAAATTGTTTGTAAAATCTCCGTGACGGTTGATATAACAATAATTCATAATAATCATAACCAGCAAATAGATAAAAGCAGCACATGGAAGCCATTTGCGCAAGGATCATTCTTGTAAGAACCCATTACCAAAAAGCTGATAATAATGATAAAAACAGCAGAGACATTCGAACCATATAATTAAAAAACAAATAATTTCCTGTAAAGAAATTAAGCTAGATTCGACTTCGATAGTTTGATCTACATGGTGTATGAACAAAAGAAACAAAAATAGTAAACAAAACTGAAGGATCTATGTAAAGTCAAAAGGAAAAAATAAATTTAAACAAGCTGTAACTGCAGATCATGTTATGTCTTGTAGCTATTTAATCCTACAACCTATAAGATTCTGGTTTCTTGTAAGAAATAATAATACTATATGTATAGCATAAACTTATGTACTCCTACATGTATACTATGCAGGCTATCCTAATAAATATTTTTATCGAATAGCCTAATAATTTAATTTGTCAAATTTATGATCGGATATTTTTACTTTTTCAAAGAAATTTTCAGATAAAACGATGAATTCAAATACTCATTTATTTCATTATAAGTGTCACTCTACAGATGTGCACACGGATTAAGGAAACAATTAATTTTACATATTTCATATATAAAAACATAGTTGCCTATACATCTAACTATATTTTAACCAATAGAAAAACTAATTACATAATAAAATTAATAAATTTTGCATTGAAAACCGAAAACGACACTTATTTAATAACGTAAAAAATTCTTACAATAACACTTAATATGAAACGGAGGGAGTACGTTTTAACGGCTTTTATTGACAGAAAAATGCAGTAACAAACCGGTAAATGAGCAGAATATTTTTTTGTAAAAAATGAAGTAGGCTCTAACTAGTGACCATTAAAATAGGAATAGGAATGAGTAGAAAAATAATAAGTAGGAATAAAATAAAAGGAATGAAAATGAATATTTATTATTTTGGTTCCATATCAATTTTGAAAAAAAATGTTTTTGTTCTATAATTCCTTAGAATTCAAGGAATGACAAGAAATCATACGCATAAAATATTCCTTATGAATGATGTATTTTTTAAGAAATAAATGGAAATTGATTATTCCCCTTCGTTCCCTATGTTTAGATCCTTTATTTTCGGTCATTGGTAAAAATTGATAAGGTGTTTAGCCAAAAGTTTTATATTTTCAGATATTTTCTTTTAGTAATTCATTATACTGGGTGCTAATTACAAAAAAAAAACTTGTGAATATTCAATGATTAATGAACCCTGGAAACTGGAAGTGCAAAAACGCATTGATTATAGTATTTAGAGCATCTCCAAAAGACTCTCTATAACTTCAAATATAGAGTTTTTTGCTCTCCAAAAAGAAACTTCAAAACTTCAAATTTGAAGTTTTGGGGAGTGAAACTTCATATTTGAAGTTTCACTTCTCAAAACTTCAAATTTGAAGTTTCATCTTTTTATTTGCAATTTGGTCCTTATATTTACATATCTTATTTATGATTCTTAAATATTTTCTTATTTATCATTTTAATCTTTAAAAAACATTATATCTTACAAATCTTCAAATTTATTTCTATAAATTAAGATTTACACATAAGATTAAATAAAAAAAAATTATATTATTTTAAAAGTAGAAGTAGACAACAAGAATATTACAAAACAAACTTAATTAAAATTATTTTTTTAAAAAGGTACATGAAAACATAATTATTATAAAAATTTAAATATTACAACAGCACTAATAATTTGGTAAATCTCCCCCGAAAGCTCCAAAATCTTCAAATCCAAACAAGTTTTTTGTAACCGAAGATGGTTGTTCTTGTTGTTCTTGACGTCTTTTACGTATGATTCTTTCTTGTTCAGAACGAATGTACTCACGAGTATTAATATCACCGATAGAAGCTAAATTTTTTAGCAATATTTTATTTTCCTCTTTTACTTCTTTTAAAGCTAACTTTCTTGCTTCATTTTTCATTCGTAATTCAATCATCTCATGATTTTTATCTCTGCTTGTTGCACTTTCTTTTAAAAAATCAAGGATTTGTTCATTGGATGATATCAAAGTATCAGCCACCATATTATTACCTTCCGTAGTCTTCCTTTTGAGTTTTGCTTTCTTTGATCCAATAGGACGGGAACTTGATCCGCCATCATCACTACTTAAATTGATTGAAAATGAAGGCATTTTCGGAGATTGTGATGTCGGAGAGCCGAAAGTATTGCTCTCAGTGTTAAGAGTATCTGGGATAGATATGTTGACATTGCTTGTAAACTTTGGAACATCCTTCATCATTACCCACACATGATCAAACTTAAAACCTTTTTTCAGTTTTGGATCTTGTAGCAAAAGTTTCTTAGCCTTCTCCATCTACAAAGTAATAAACACAAAAATTGGTTAATTACAAAATAAATATCAGATATATATAGAGTAAAAAAAATACTTACAATGTCAAATTCAGATGCACCACTAGGATGCATATTCTCCACTTGTGTTATGCAGCTCTTTAAATTTCTAACAGCGTATGTAATAGTATTCATTCTACTTTGTAGAGATCTTGTGCTTCTACTTTCCCAACTCTCATTTTTTTTTTCATTGTAACTCTTACCTATTTTTTCCCACAATTTCCCAAGAGATTGGTTATTGCTACCAATGGGATCTTGCGATATTTCTAAATACACACAACATAAGAGCTCATCTTCTTGTTGATTGAATGATGAGCCTCTACTTTTCTCCATATTTTGTTTTTAGAAAGAAAGAAAAAGATTAGAGTTGTGAATTTCTTATTGCTTGAAGTCTACTATTTATACACAACAATGGTTCAATAATAATTTAAATGAATAAACATAAATTGATTCCATTGGTGAGAGAGTAAGGTCCAATGCATGATAAAAAAAATTAATCTTTTCCAAATTCTTTTGTAATATTTTCAAGATTCAAATATTGGTTAGATAGTGAGGTCCAATGCATGGTAAATATTGATATTTTCAAAATTTCAAAGATTGGTGAGATGGTGAGGGCCAATGCATGATATACATTGTCCAATAAAAATGTATGATAAGGATTGGTGAGAGGGTAAGGTCCAATGCATGACACAAATTGATTATTTCCAGATTTTATTATTTTAAATATTAATATGTAGATATGTGCTTATAAATAGACATGAATTACAGCAAGTATCACATCACCACAACTTACCTAAAATGAATTTTAATATTGGAAGTTCTTCTTGTTTTGTAAACTCTTCTTCCTCTTCTTCCTCTTCCTCTTCTGAGTCATCTGAAATTGATGAATGGTTAAAAGATGACAATGCAGCAAGAGAGATTGAAGAACAAATTGCAACCAATTTGTTAGCACAAAACAACTTTCTAATTCACCAGTTCACCCAACAAAGCGATCGCGTAAGTCATCGAGGATCTATTCATGGCCATGCAGTTATACATCGTGATAGAGAAAATGCTCATTCTAATTTGTATAATGATTATTTTTCTAATAATCCCGTGTATGGCAAAAGAGAGTTCCATCGTCGGTTTCGAATGTCACGAGAGTTATTTCTTCGCATTGTTGATGCTGTTACAAAACATGACAGCTACTTCCATCAAAGACGTATTGCATCTGGTAGAATGGGTCTATCAACTTTGCAAAAAGTTACTGCTGCAATTCGAATTTTGGCGTATGGTGTGCCAGCTGATGCTACAGATGAGTACATCAAAATAGGAGAGTCTACTGCCATTGAATGCATGAAGAGGTTTTGCCGAGCAATTGTGGAAGTGTTTTCGGAGTGGTATCTCAGGTCACCAACATCAGAAGACGTTGCGAGGCTTCTCAGTATCGGCCAACAACGTGGATTCCCTGGAATGTTGGGTAGTCTGGATTGTATGCATTGGAAGTGGAAAAATTGTCCAACTGCATGGGCGGGACAATTTGCTGGCCGTAGCGGATCACCCACTATCATTCTCGAAGCAGTTGCAGATTACGACTTATGGATATGACATGCCTATTTTGGTATGCCCGGTAGCAACAATGACATTAATGTCTTGAAGTCATCCAATTTATTTTCAAAGCTTGCTCAAGGTATCGCCCCTCCAGCTAATTACGTTATTCAGGGAAACGAATATAACATGGGTTATTATTTAGCTGATGGAATTTATCCAAAATGGTCAACTCTTGTTCAAACAATAAGCAATCCCCAAGGTCCAAAGAAAAAATTGTTTGCAGCAAAACAAGAAGCATGTCGAAAAGATGTTGAACGTGCATTTGGAGTCTTGCAGTCCAAGTTTGCTATCATAGCAGGATCATCTCGTTACTGGAAGAAAGAGGTACTGCATGATATAATGACGGCATGCATTATAATGCATAACATGATAATTGAGGATGAACGTGATATTAATGCGCCGATAAAAGATACAAGATCAGTGGCAGAAGCAACTGTTGATATGGCGGAAAATGAAGATATCCGTTTTCAACAATTTTTAGCTCGTAATCTACAGATTAAAAATAAAGAGAGTCATTTCTTACTTCGAAATGCATTAGTTGATCACATATGGGAGCATTACGGAAATGTAATGGAATAATGTGATATTTTGTTTGTATTTTAATATTTAATTATATATTTCTATTTTTAATTTTATATTTTCATGTAAACTTTTATCAATTAATATTGTTGTAATATTTTTATATATGTGTTTGCTATTTATCAAAATTTTATGGATTTTCATTAATTGTAACCAATATAAGGACCATAATGTAATATACAAATAATTTTGAAGTTAGTTTTAAAGTTTTTCTTTTGGAGAAGAATAGTTTGAAACTTCAAATATAGAGTTTGTGAAACTTCAAAATAGAGTTCCTTTTTGGAGATGCTCTTATAAAACTCTGCATATTTTGCAGAGAGAGCAGGAAGAGCGGTTTGGTTTCGTGTGTGAGCTGTTTCCCTTTCACATGGTCTCAAGTCCTCTTTAAGTCTCTCTTCTTCTACCTCTTGACTCTCTCTCTAGCGATGCGGTTTCTTCCTCGGAAGCCATGAAAATAAAACTAGTTTCACCGATCTTCCTCTTCTTCTCATTCTCTTGTCTTCTTCTTGTCTCCTCAGGTTTAAACTCTGATGGAGTTCTCTTGATGAATTTCAAATACTCTATTCTTCTCGATCCTCTGTCTTTGTTACAGTCATGGAGCTACGATCACGACAACCCCTGTTCCTGGCGAGGTGTGTTGTGTAATAACGACTTCAGAGTCGTGACCGTGTCTCTCCCAAACTCAAAGCTTGTCGGTTCCATTCCTTCCGACCTGGGTTTCCTCCAAAACCTCCAAAGTCTCGATCTTTCCAACAATTCCCTCAACGGCTCCTTACCGGCTGAGTTTTTCGCCGCCGGTGAGCTCCGGTTTCTAGACCTCTCAAACAACTTATTCTCCGGCGAGATCCCCGCGACGGTCGGCGATATGCACAACCTCCAGACGTTAAATCTCTCCGATAACATCTTGGCGGGAAAGTTACCAGCTAACTTGGCGTCTCTTGAGAGCTTAACGGAGGTTTCTCTCAAGAACAATTATTTCTCCGGCAAACTTCCCGGCGGATGGAGATCGGTTCAGTTTCTCGACATCTCCTCGAATCTGATCAACGGTTCATTACCGCCGGATTTCTCCGGCGACAGTCTCCGGTACCTGAATGTCTCCTACAACCAAATCTCCGGCGAGATTCCTCCTGATGTCGGCGACGGTTTTCCTCGAAACGCCACCGTGGATTTCTCATTCAACAATCTAACCGGTTCGATCCCGGATTCTCCGGTTTTCCTTAACCAGAAATCAATTTCGTTTACTGGAAACCCGGGTTTATGCGGAGCTCCGACCCGGAACCCGTGTCCAATTCCCTCCTCTCCAGCCGCCGTCACACCGTCATCTACGCCTGCGCTCGCAGCTATACCGAAAACAATCGGGTCAAATCCAGAATCTGACTCGGTCGGACCGGAAAACAATAAGTCGGATAACCGAACCGGGTTAAGACCGGGAGTTATAATTGGGATCATAGTTGGAGATATCGCTGGAATCGGAATCCTCGCTCTTGTCTTCTTCTACGTTTATAGATACAAGAAGAAGAATAACATGCAGAAGAACACACAAAGTTTAGAAGCTAACGAGGTTAAAGACACAACTTCATTATCACCATCATCATCAACAACTACTTCCTCTTCCTCTCCGGATCAATCCAATAGATTCGTTAAATGGTCATGTCTACGTAAGAATCAAGAAACAGATGACACGGAAGAAGAAGACGAGGAAGAAGAAAATCAAGAAGGGCCTGGAGAGAGCAAGAAAGGGACGTTGGTGACCATTGATGGAGGAGAAAAGGAGCTTGAAGTAGAAACTTTGCTAAAAGCCTCTGCTTACATTTTAGGAGCAACCGGTTCGAGTATAATGTACAAGACGGTTCTTGAGGACGGTACGGTTCTTGCGGTTCGTCGGTTAGGTGAGAACGGTATAAGTCAACAACGCCGGTTTAAGGACTTTGAGGCACATGTCCGAGCCATTGGCAAATTGGTACACCCGAATTTGGTTCGACTCCGTGGATTCTATTGGGGCACCGACGAAAAATTGGTCATTTACGATTTTGTCCCTAATGGCAGTCTCGTCAACGCACGTTACAGTGAGTCACCATCATCTCTTTTTTCATTTCAACCACTCTCTTTTTTATGATAAACGCTCATGTTAGGAAAATAGCAATTTGTAAAGGCACATGTTAGTGTAACACGCCAGGATCATGTTTAGGTTGGTGGTAGTTAGATATGTTTTCGTAAGTCAACAGTGGTCCAAACTTTGCTTAGTCGTGCTATCTTGCGCATGTTTGCTGACTTTGTTTGCGATTGGATAGGGAAAGGAGGGTCGTCGCCGTGCCATTTACCGTGGGAGACTCGGCTCAAGATAGCAAAAGGTTTGGCTCGTGGGCTTGCTTACCTTCACGAGAAGAAGCACGTGCATGGTAACTTAAAACCCAGTAACATACTTTTGGCGCAAGACATGGAGCCTAAGATTGGTGATTTTGGGTTAGAAAGGCTTCTTGCTGGCGATACTAGCTATAACCGAGCTAGTGGATCATCTAGAATTTTCAGTAGCAAGCGATCAACAACCGGATCCACACGTGAATTCGGGCCTACACCGAGCCCGAGTCCAAGCTCGGTAGGGCCAGTATCGCCTTATTGCGCACCTGAGTCGTTACGCAACCTCAAACCGAACCCGAAATGGGATGTTTTCGGGTTCGGGGTGATCCTCCTCGAGCTTCTTACAGGGAAAATCGTGTCGGTAGATGAAGTTGGGATTGGAAATGGACTGACGGTAGAAGATGGTCACCGTGCGCTGATCATGGCTGATATGGCGATCCGGTCCGAGTTGGAAGGCAAAGAAGACTTGTTACTTGGTCTATTCAAGTTGGGTTATAGTTGTGCATCTCAAGTTCCACAAAAGAGACCGACCATGAAGGAGGCTTTAGTAGTCTTTGAGAGATTCCCTATGAGCTCGTCGGCTAAGTCTCCATCGTACCGTTTCGGACACTATTAATATTCGTTAGCACGCTAACTTTGCAAGCCTCTCTGTGAATGCCGAAGTATATATACATTAAGCAACTCGTTCGTGTTATGTGTTCACTATAATATTTTTGTACGATTTTTAGGATAACTGTTTTTTGCTTTTGTTAGTGTTTGTGTGGCAAAAAAAAAGAAGAGGATATTGGTTATGATTTTGTGTTGATAAAATAATTCGTAATAATGTTGTCTTGTCGTTGTATCATAACCAGACTTTTAAACTTGGTATTTGTAAGTAAATCCCGGAGCTACTTAATTAGTGAAATCGATTGATAAAGACGAAGGAGGAGAGGCCTCTTGTTCTCATCATAGTCATATTATGTGTCTAAGATTGCTTGGAGATTCTAAACATTTGAGTTTTCTTCTGATACTTATTTACTTGTTGGAACACTATTGAAATTTGATCGTAGAAGTTTTAATGCTCCTTCCCACTTTGGCGTCGGATGAAAGTAAAAGGTCAAGTTAGAGAATGCAGATGCTGATAGGTGATAGCTTTGAAAGGAACATAATTAGTCGAAGATCAAGGTGAAGTATAAGTAGTTGGCTCTAATCACTTTAGAGAAGTCATTAATGTGAGAATATGTTTAGGTTCTTTTGACCTATTTGTCTCACAATGAGTTAAGGTTTTTATCCTCTTAACTCAACCAAGTGATTCCGTGGCTGAGAGAATTTTCTTCCTACAACTAACATAACTCTACTAATTTTCTGCATCCTATTTATATACAGCCAAGCTCTGCATTTCAATCTGCCATTTTGCTGGCATTCCAGGGAGAAGCTTATGTGCGAACAGCAAAACATTGCATTGTCCATCAAAAGTGGCAAAATATAGCATCTTTGAAAATGTCCTAATCAACCAAATCAGACATATCCATTTAGTTTTACGTTTTTCAGCCTATTATTCTAACCCATTTAGTCTTCTTCTCAAAATTTACCGATAAGTTTTATCATTTGTTCATTCTCAGATCAAAAACCACACATACCAAGTATAGTGATGAAGAAGTATCTTCACACATGACCTGCACTTTTGTTGGACAAGTCTTTTCTTTCACTTTCCCAATGTTTTGGGTCTTTTTGTTATGGCTCATGTACAAGATATTTTATGGAGTCAGCTCCATCTCTTCTTCGATGGTGGGTCTTTTTATGCTCTTACATTGTTGTTATATAAGACGATCTCCATCCCCGTTCTATAATTTTTTCGGAATAAATTATAGAGTGTAAATATAGATGCCCTAATACCATCTCTAATGATTCATTCTATTTTTCTCTCAAAAAAAAAATTATAATAAAATTAAGTTTTACTCCAATGATATTCTATTTTTTAGAGTGAAAATAGAGTTATGAACAAAACAAAAACAACTTACTTTATATAAAGAATAGAGTAAACCTATTTTTTACTTTATTATAGTTTAACAAATAAAGTACCATTGAAGTACTTTTATTCTGAATTCTATTTTAGAGGGAAAATAAAGGTGTGTTAGTGGGAATTGAATTCATAAGGATTCTTATAATTTTGAAATTTTGTGTTACTGTTTTATTGATTCTTACATTTTTATTAAAGTTGTGTTATTGGTTTGATGATTTTGTAATTCTATACAAAAATCTCTTGTTATTCAAAAAGTCTAGATTTTAATAATTCTACAAATCTATTAAAGTAAGTGTTATTGAAAGTTATATTTTAAACATTTTAACTCATATAACAAGATTTTGGAAATATTTCATATATCCTTTAGATTTTTAAAATTATTATAATACTCTACTTTTATAGATTTTCATAATATACAAAATTCTCTACAACTCTTTTCAAATTTAACAAATTTCATAGTTTTTAAAATCAACACTCTATAGAAATCTAAATCCCACCAACACCCCTATAGTGGAATTGAAAATGCCCTATACTAATAGGGCAAACCAAACCGACTATAAAGTGGCAATAAATTCCCATAAAGTTTACTGGTAAGAAAGTAAATTGTAAACCAGATTCGGTTACCGGTTTGAAAGTAAGTTATAAACCGGATACCACTAGCTTGTTTCACAATTCAAACTAATTTCTGTACATTTGCTTGATTCAATTTATACATTTGCTTGATTCAGTTTATGTGTCTCTCTTTTTTCTGTCATTCTTTCTACTTTTAGAATCTTCGTCGGTAACATAGTTCTTTATTATCATAAAAATCAGCACACACTAATAAAAACATAATTCTTTTTTATCATAAAAAACAGCACACACTAATAACACTAATTAAAGAACCACATTCGTAGAAGGTGGCACACGAGAGAGCATTTTTGAGAGAGAGAGAGAGAGAGAAGAGATTTCTAGTACGTAGTCATGATGGTCTTCTGATTTCACTCGCCTAGAATTTCTTTAGCTCTATCCTTCTCAGCCAAAGCCATCATACCTGAAACAAAAAAACAGACGAAGGAATGGAGGAGGGAAGCTTCGTGCAACATGGCTATCTTTGCAGCTCCTGCAATCGTTGTAAACGCAAACTGTCGAGTGTGTAACGACAGATGAGTGTTCAAGTTTGCGAGGAAGATGCTAATAGCGTGTGCCTCAGGGAGAGTGATTTGCATTCGAGCATTCTCAAACTTGTCTAGAAAGTCAGTAACAGAGTCGGAGCCCTGTTTAAGAGTCACTAACTCTGCTAACGGGTCATCGTAAAGCTCACTAAAACGACCTGAGATATCGACTACGTACTCAGTCCAGGAGGGAAACATACCAAAACGAGTGCTCATGTAGTTTTGGTGCCATTGGTTTGCTTTCCCGGTGAGATGCAGAGCGGCGAGACGGACTTTTAGGTTTGGGGGTGTTCCGTCAATGTCAAAGAACTAGTCGCATTTGGAGATCCAATCACGCAGTTGAGTGCCATCGAAAGATGGAAACCCAATCTTCGCGATACGAGATCTTAGAGGGTTGTGAGGGTTGCGTTTGTTTTCGTAGCTGGTTAAATCAGGGGGATCTGGGAGTTGGTGTGGGGTGTGGTTTAAGGGAGTGGGTGGGTGGGAAGGTCCGGGATCTATGGGGGCTTTTCCGGCGGCCTGGATAGGGGAGACGGAGTTGAACATCATCGCTTCCAGCCTGTCGAAGCGTGCATTGAGAGAATCGGTTTGAGATTTGACCTCAGCAGCTAGGACGTCGTGAAGAGAGCGGATCTCATCGACATGTTTCGTCAGAGAACGTTCCTGTAGACGAGTTTCCACCATCGCAGCTCCGAGTATCGATCTGCTCTGATACTAATGTAACAGGATTAGTAAAGATAGATAAAAACCCTAACTAGGAGACTCTCCGTGAGTTCTAAGAAAGGAGAAATCAGGACTAGGGGGTAGCCACAAGGGTAGAAGGACCACCTCTAAGCACAAGATTCCGTGATGGTAGATGATGACGATGAACAGAGAGAGAGATTAAGGGATAAGGTTTATGATAAGATTATGATAACGTTTACAAAGGACAAAGTTTGGTACTTAAAGGGAATCTAAGACTGGTCTAACAATTGACCTTAAACCGATAAAGCGACAGAGAGCTAAAGTTGAACCGGGTTTAACATAACCGGGGTTATTTGAAAACAAAGCCTAACGGCTAGTAACTAAGATAAAGGGATACATGAAATTCCTGTTACAGAATAAGACCACCGTGGTCGGGTAGGGGAACAGAAGCATGTATTAGTTATATTCCACGTGAAGCGAAGTGTTTTCTCAGAGCCGTCTCAACATCCTCCCTACGACTACGAGGGGAGGTGTCGTATCCCTCATCCACCAGCCTGCTAATGCTATATATTGCAAAAAAGGATATTATATAAGTTAATTACCTCGGGACAAGAACACAACACATGATCTATCTTACTAGTCTAGATATACAAATCTCAAAAAGAAACGAACATGCCCCCTGCTGCATCACTACCGTTCAATTCCAGACCCTAAGGTACAAAAGATATAATCAGCTATGAAGTAACAAGTAACTCGAGAAACAGAAAGCTGATGGAAGAATAATTACTTTGATTGTGGATTTCCCCATGGTGAATCCCCTAGGTTTCTCCAGGATTCTCATAATGCTGTTGCAAAGAATTTTATTAACCACCATGAGATAAGATCACATGATCTTATCTAATTAAAGATACAAATCTCAAAAAGAAACGAACCTGCGTTTTTGAATCTCTGCATCACTACCCTTCGATTCCAGACCCTACGTTACAGTCGATCTAATCAGAAAATCATACGAAAAAGAAACAATTAACTGAGAAAGCCAAAAATAATATATTTGTTCGCAGATTCGTCCATGGCGACAGCTACGCTAGGTTTTTCTAGAGCCCTTGAAGATATTTTGTTGGTAACATATATAGGCTCCGATTGGTATTTTAGCTTTATAGGCTTTAGGTTTTGTAAAGTCATTAAAATCAAAATTTTAAATACTCAGACTTTAGGTTGACCACGTATTTGAAAGCCAATTTTTAAAAAGATTATTTTATTTTGTTCATGTTTTTCTAAAGCCATAATTTCAGATTTTAGATAAAAACCAAAGTTTAAAAAACCAAAGCCACAGTCTAAAGCAACAGTCCGTACCAATAGGAGCCATAGTTTGCTTTCTAGTTTTACTCTGTAATCCGCCTTAGAAAAATCAAACCAAAAGACCAAACCGATATCTTCAACCGAATCTTAAAAATAAACCGTAAACCGGATTTAGTCAGACCCCCCAAAAAAAAAAATCCCGGATCCGAATCAACCAAATCTCCGTCTCTTCCGTTACAGTTCCCAAGGCAGAGAGAGACGAAAGAGAAGTTAGAGAAAAAAAGTGCTTCCATGGAATCCGTTCCCACGGTTGATGTACCCGCATCAACACCAGCACCACCACCAATAGTCACCGATGATCTCCAATCAAGCAACGCATCATCATCCCCAGCCGACGCCGCGGCACGTTTGATCCACGCCGTGGAGCAGCGGCAACAGCATCTACTCGACAAGACGGTGCCTCACGTTCTCTACCGATGGATCGCTTGCCTCTGCGTCGTGTTGATCTACTTTATTCGCGTCTACTTGGTGGAAGGCTTCTACATCATCACCTACGCCATCGGAATCTACCTTCTCAACCTCATCATCGCTTTCCTCTCCCCTCAAGAAGATCCCGAGGCTTCGCTCAGTGGCGGGACTCTTCCTACTCGTAGATCCGATGAGTATCGCCCCTTCGTTCGCCGCCTCCCCGAGTTTAAATTCTGGTACAGATCTCTTTGGTAGCAATTGAGTGGAATCGTTAGATCTCAAATTGAGCATAGATTTATATTGGTTTGATGAGGTTCTCTCGGTTATTGTAGACTTTGATATAGTTTATAGGAACAGTTTATGCGGAGAAACTTGTTGATAAGTTTCATTTCTGGAATGTATATTATCATTTATTTGGGGATGATCAATCTTAATTTTCATGAAGTTAACGATTGGATTGATCTTATACTATGTTGTTTGTATAAGATTGCTTAAAGATGTCGTTGAATCTGGTATGATTTGCTAGCATTAGTCACTCTTATATGGTCTGCGGTGTGCAGTTTAGTCACCTTATTGGCCTAAGCGGTGAGTTCGTTATGGGTTCTAGTAGGGGTTTAGAGTACGGGATACTCTTATATACGTATTGTGCCTTGCTGTTTAAATCTAATCTGAAATAACTTGAACTTTCAAATTGATAAGATTTCTCTTTGTCTATGGACGTAATTGGTGAACCATGTTAAACCATTGTGTCGATTTACTTTCTTGAGTTTATTATTTGTTTTCGTATTATCTTCTCGAATCCGTTATAACAGATGCCATTTTGGATTTTGTTGCTGATTGATTGATGCATTTTATTTGTGTGTGTGTATTTCACTACTAGGTTATCGATCATTAGGGCATTTGTCATCGGTTTTATGATGACGTTCTTCGAGGTCTTTGACGTACCTGTTTTCTGGCCAATACTTCTTTTCTACTGGGTGATGCTTTTTATCCTCACCATGAGGAAACAGATACAGCATATGATCAAATACAGATATGTCCCTTTCTCTTTCGGCAAACAGGTATGTCTTTTTTTCTGTTATTCTTAGCAGAAACCGACATTAATAGTTTTTTTAACTTTTGTCCTTGGTTGCTTTTTCTAGCAGAAATACGGAAAGAAACCAGCTCCAGCAGAGAGCAGTGAATGATCAAATCAACCGTTCAGGTCAGCAGGTCTTTTCTTTTCTTTTGATTGCCCGAAGCTTTGTTAGGGATGAAGTAGAAGAAACAGTCAATCAGATAGACTCTCGTAGCCTGTCTCAGACATTTTTTTTGCTCTTTATCATCCTGACTATGTACTGGTTTCACCTGAAGACAATGTATCCTATTATTACAGTTTTTTGTTAGTGAGAATAATGTTTTTTTTGTACTTGGCCCTTTCGTAACCATTATGGTGGAAATATGGACAAAGCGGTTTGATGCATCCTTTGTTTTAAAAGAAGGGGAATTTAGATATGTGCAAGGTATTTTGGACAAAACATGAAGTAGAAGCTCAAAAGGAGTCAAACCCCTAAACGAAGGGGAGCCATATGGAAACGAGATTACAGAACGAAGACAATTATTAACGTAGAAAAAGAATAGACGAACAAACGGCTTGAACTCAAACGATGACCAGTGAGAATCGCCACTTCGGAAATCATGAGGACGAAAAGTTTATAATTTGATAATGGTGTGTTTCAGTGAATAAGAAAACTACTCTGTAACTCAGAATCTAGATGAGCGACTGGTTGATAAAATAGTTAGCCACCTACATATTCATCATTACTTGGTCATTACTTGGTTAAACGAAAGAATTTTGGACAGAAGTCCAGACTAATCTTTCATGCATGTAAACTGACATCTATGTGACCAACCATTGTAGTGGGAGAGTTTGAATCTTGGTTTATTAAAAGCAACATTTTCTTTATTAGCTATAATTAGATGTCAATCAACATAAACATTGATTTTTTAAAGAAAACTTTACCAAATTTTGACAAATATTATTTGCCAATTTAGATTGTGATATATATTATTATAATATGTATGTTTTTGGTTGGTGCTTAATAATTCAAATAGAGTATTGGTTTTAAAAATTGAAACTACAATATTCAAAAATCAATTAAAATTTGGAGAAAAGAAACAATGATATATATATATATATATATATAAGGTAAACCGGTTTGGGTTATTTGATTTTCTGGTTAGTTTAGTTTGGTTTTGGTTAGTTCGGTTTCTGTAATGTGTTTGCTGAGTTGAACAAAAAGTTTGAGTTTTAAGGTTTCAAATTTAAATAGTTTAGGTTAAAATTCGAGTAATTTTTGTACATTCAGTTAATTGGATTTTTGTGTTCACATTTAGGATAAACCATTTAATTTAGTTAAAAATTCTCAAAAAATTGAACTAACCGATATCATAATAAACTAAAAAATTGCTGATATGTCGGTTCAATAAACACCGTTTGATTTGAAATTACCAACATTTTTTTCGTACTGCGTTTATTGACTTATTGGTTCATATCTTTACCTACATCACAATATTTATCCATTGCTTCGTATTGGAACCGGAAAATATATAGTCTCGTTTACTCTGTTAAATTAGTATCCGAATTAAAAGATTGAAATATATGAACTTGTGATCCGTAGTTTTCCTGATAACACAAAATAACTAATGATGATACTGCAGTTAGGTTATAAAACTAGTCCGCCTAAATAAAATTTAAACTACTGATTTTTTATAGTCAGAAGTATTAGGTCAGCAAATTGTTAGCAGAAATTAAACATTGAGCTTTTTGAGTAATACCCATTTGATGTCACATTATTATCTGCCCCATGTAAAGCCTTAAAACTACATTCTCAACTTGAATCTGGATGTATTTAGTGTTCGAATGGAAAACTGCGACAAGTGCAGTTCTCCCGTACTTCTCCTGCATTGTTTTTGTCATTCACATTTTATGTATATAAAAGCAGATCAACCGGAATATCTGCATGCAGTTCAATATTTTCTATCTTTTTGTAAAAAGAACATGAGATCTACATGCAGATCTCACCCGCTAACATTTGCTGGTGTTGATCTGCTTTTTTCCACTGATAAATAATTTTGCTACAAATACTAACTTTAAATATATTTTTTAATTTATAAATAATTTATAATGATTAGCTCAAATAATAGTTCACAATAAATACTATTTGTTTCAATTTTAAAATTATAAGCAGTTCAAATTTAAAATTATAAGTATGATATCCTGTACATACAAAAACACAATATTTTTCAACAAAAAAATCATGTTTTTATATAAATATCAACAAAGAGTTTAATATTAGTAACTTGCCGGTTCTTCAGGGATAATTTTGATCAACTAAAACGAAATAGAAGAAGTACAAACATTTTATGAAAAATTCAATAAACATTTCGGCTGATCCTACATCTAAAAAATTTATTTTGATATTTTGGTATAATCAATTATTGTTTTAATATAAGATCTATAGTTTTTAACTGATTTTGTCATTCGTAATTTATGATAAACTGTTTTATCTGCACTTGTCTTACTTGATCTACATTTGTCCTGTTTAATCTGCATGAATCGTTTGATCTTCTTTTACCATTCGAAACCTAACATGAGTTTAGTGATGGAAACATTTGCTTTAGATGTAATCTCTCACTAAAATATCATTAATTAAAGGGAATTATGCTAATATAGAACAAAAAAATAGGTCTCATGTCCCCTTAGTATAAACCAACATCAATCTTGTCCTTATAGTATAAATTTTTCTATAATCCCAAAACTAACCTTAGTTAATCTAATTAAACATAACTTATATATTAATAAAATAAATAAATTAAAAACAATAATGATAAAAAAAATAAGGAAAAGGGAACAAAATCCTTCCCGTAACCCTAATTTGCGATTTCTCCCCTTTTGTCTCTCTCTCTCTCTCTCTCTCTCTCTCTCTCTCTCTCTCTCTCGACAAGAACACAAGGAGATGGGAAGGTGATTGTGTCTTATCTCTCTGCTTCTCTCCTCCGCGTCTCTGCTTATCTCCGCCGCATCTTCGCTTTTCTCCTCCTCTTCTCCTCTTATCTCATTCGGTTCTCCGGTGGTTTCTTCCACCTCCGCTTCTCTCCTCCACATTCGGTTCTCTCATCTCGTTCTCTCCTCCGCCTCCGCTTCGCTCCTCTGGTTCTCCGGTTTTCTCGAAAGGTCTGTAAAGGGCAAATTAAGTGTCATGATTCATGAACCTTAATTTGATGAGATTGATGTTTGCTGCAAACAAGTTGAGAACCGTTCGCGAGAACTGGTCATGAATCGCTGCTGGGTCCAAGCTACTTTCCGTCTATCAAACGGCACTAAAAACTCATCAGATACTGCCAAATTGGACCAATCTGAGGAGCATGAAAGAAAAGAGGTTGTTGATAGTAGTACTGACATTGACATATCCGATGGTCTTGCAATGGAAATGTTCGGAGCCTCCCCATCTAGCCATGAGGTAAGAGAGACTAAAGTAATCTCATTGTTTTCACATATTTTGTCCAACTTGTAAAGTTTATCTCTCTTTTTTTTTTCATAGATGAGCGAGTTTAAGCTAAGGGATTCTGTTTTCAAAATCAAACTTTTGTCCAAAGAATATCAACGCACTTGCAAATATACGGGGTTGATGCTATGGGAGTCAGCTCGGTTTATGGCTTCTGTTCTTGACAGGAACCCAAACATTGCTTCTGGAAAACGGGTATTGGAACTGGGTTGTGGCTGCACAGGAATTTGCTCCATGGTAGCTGCCAGATCAGCTAACCTTGTAGTAGCTACCGATGCAGACACAAAGGCACTTACACTATTGACGGAGAACATCACAATGAATCTCCAATCTTCTTTACTTGGGAAACTGAAAACAGGTTTACTTGAGTGGGGAAACAAAGAGCATATAGAAAGCATTAAAGGTTTAGCTTCTGGAGGATTTGAAGTTATCATTGGGACAGATGTTACTTATGTTGCTGAAGCCATTATACCTTTGTTTGAAACTGCAAAGGAGTTGATCTTGCAGAAAGTGGAGGTTGTTGAGGAGAAGCCAGCATTGATTCTATGCCATGTTTTCAGAAGGGTTGATGAACCTTCTCTCTTGTCAGCTGCGTCCAAGTTTGGGTTCAAGCTTGTAGACAGATGCGCTATGAATTCGAGGGAGTCTCCCCTTGGAAACATCGCTGACCGTTGGTTTTATGAAAATGATTTGGTCGCTGAGATCTTGAGTTCTGCTTTGCATATTCTCTACTTTCAGATGGAGTAGCCTTGGAGATTTGATAAAGCAAGTACTTATGATTTTCTCGTAGAATCTCAATCAACGAGTTTTCAAAGAACCTTACGTACTACGATCCATGTCATTCTAATTAGTGTGTCCACATCGAAGCATATGTTCATTCTCTTATGGAATCGCTAATTAACAATGTTTTTATGTAGATGTACTATTTGTTTGAAAATGCTGCTTGAAAACACATCATCAATCGATAAAGAATCCTCACCAAAACAAGAAGACACTTGCCTAAAAATGCTGCTTGAAAACTTAAATCCTTTCATGTGATCTCAAAGAAGCAACGAGACAGTGGTTCTAGATGTTCTGTACTACCTTAATTAACTTGTTTAAGATTTGTTCGATTACAGTTTGATTAACTGATTACACTTGTTTCTTGAAAACTATTGATGATGTGTTTCTATGTTTGTTACGATATTGTAACTGTTGACAACAATGACTCAGCGGATAACACAGAGAATACTTACAAGAGTGGAAGAAGCCTACGTTTCAAAGTTCACACAAGACAAGAAATTGAACATAGAATGTCGAAGATGATGTCTTACAAGCAAATTCATGAATCATGACCCCTAATTTGCCCTTTACAGACCTTTCGAGGAAAGATTTGTAAACCCTGCCTGAATTCATATTAAGTCTATGGACATCCATATAAACCCACCCAAATTGAGTAATGATCTTCGTAAGTTAGAGTACATCTTTCGAATGACGGGATCGATCGATCCCAGAAAGAGTCGGTCGATCCCAACGGTCGATCTCGATGATTAAACAAAAACATAAAAAAACACGGAGCAGAAACTGATCGACCTTGTCCAGTTCAGTCGATCTTCACCGATCGATCTATCATAGATCGATCGATCTCTATTTTATATCGATCGATCTTGATCCAAGATAATACTTCCAATATTTTTGAGTATGTTTAATATAGAATTGCAGGTTCTGTTCTTAAGCTGAATATGATGAGTACAACAATATGTCAAAAGTGGTATATATGCATCACACAGTAAAATTTGTGAAAAATCAAAAGAGAAACAATGGAGAGTAGGTTGGATGAAGAAGAAAAAATGGAGTCGACACATAAGGGATTTTGGAGACGTGAGAAATCAGTTTCCCACGTTTAAGGTAAGTGCAATTATTAAAAAAAAAATTTGAATATTTTACTAAATATTTTCCCAAAATTTCGGATTTTTGTTTAATCTTATCCGTAGAAGCTATCTTCTACATAAAGTAGAATTACTAACGTCCCACTGTAAGCAAATTCTACTAATAGTAGATGTTTGAGTTATTTGTAGATTGCGTATTCTGAGATATGTAGAAGTGGCTTAAAATATAAAACCCGCATTCAGTTATTTTGTAGAATTCTATATAAACGTAGAACATAGATTCTAAAATATGTAGAGTCCTATACAAACGTAGAATATAACTTCCTAAAATTGTAGAGTTTACTGTTTAACGAGGAATATGAGTTCTACTATGCGATTTTTCATAGAATATCAGTTCTACTCTCCGTAGAACGTAATTAAAATTTTTAATTTAATAAGTTTTTGAAAATATTAAAAATATCACTTTGTGTATATAGGTATTTCATCACTTCTCTGTATTTTTATATATTTTTCGAGTCATAGAATTATTAATTTTATTAATTTTTGTAAATAGAAAGGGTAAAAGGGAGAAAAAATGGACAAAAAGTGATTTATACTAATAGGACATGAAGGATGTTTTTTTGTTCTATATTAGCATAATTCCCTTAATTATTAAAACTCTTAAAATTAAAATGTGAACAAAAATGAAGAGAAAATGATTAAGAAATAGAGAGAAGGAACTTTCGGTCGAGGAAAACAAGAAAAGAAACAACAAACACGTTTCTGGGAGGAATGAATAGTGTAAAAGGGTTCGTCAGCTTTCTGTCTTTGACTTTCAGTGTATCTTCGGTCTTTCAGTGCAAAAGGTTTCGCAACTCTCTCTTATTTTCGCAGCGGCTCTAATTCTTTTATTTTAAAACTAACAGCTTAACTTAAAAATTGTTAGAAAGATGATTATTCATCTATAAAAACAGATGTCATGCTCTCATCAAATGTGTGTGATTATCACCATACACATGTACTCATCACATATATCTCTCATGAATATCTGAAACATTAACCGACTGTTATGGGTTATAAATAACCCTTCTCCTCTTCCTCTTTTGTACGATTAAAAAACAAGAAGAAAATTAATAATAAAAGAATCTTTTGCTCTCATCTCACTTTCAACAATATAATAAATTATATTTCATCACTTATTTATAACACGTTATCAGCACGAAGCTCTAATCCTATATCAAATAAGGTTATACCGGTAAGGTAAGGTTTAATTTATGTCTTTCAATAATTTTAATTTATGTTAATTTTATTATTGTTTCGGAGTAAGATGCTAGGCATTCTCCGTTTGCTTTTCGGGATGATAGGCGTTGCCTTCCCCGACTGATCGATAAGATGGCTATGCCGTCACAATCACAGAAACACGTGATAGGCTTTGCCTCCGTGAATAAAAAGATCAAAATGGATGACTATGTCACCTCGGATCTTTAATAAAAATAAAAGGTCAAAAATGGTAGACTAAGTCTCCTCGGACCTTGAATAAAAAGAAAAAGGTTAACATGGCAGACTATGTCTCCTCAAACCTTGATAAAAGTGATCAACATGGTAGACTATGTCTCCTCGGATCATTTGGAAGGCTAAGCCTCCAATTTTATTTATGTTCTTTAAATTTCTGCAATTTATTTTATGCCTTTAAATTTATGCCTTTAAGTTTATGCTTTTAATTTCTGCATTTATTTTATGCCTTTAATTTATGCTTTTAATTTCTGCATTTAAAATTCCGTCTTATAATATATTTTATATACTATACAGTTATCATGTCGAATCTGATAAAGCTCGAAATAAATGCCCTCGATATTACGGGAAATAATTATATGACCTGGGCAGTAGGTGCAAAGATGCACCTAAGAGGAAACGGGCTATTGGAAACCATCGATAATACAAAAACAGTGTCAGATGAGAAAAAGGCTAAAGCCATGATATTTTTACGACACCACATACATGATGGTTTAAAAGATGAATATATTACGAAAGAGGATCCTTTGTATCTCTCTCAATCTCTAAAAGAGAGGTTCGATCACCAGATATATGTGATCTTACCAAAAGCTAAACACGAGTGGATCCATCTCCGGTTCCAAGACTATAAAAGTGTTAGTGAGTTTAATTCCGCTATGTTCGGAATTACATCTAGGATGATGTTATGTGGGGAGAAAATAAGTGATTATGATATGATCGAGAAAACTCTCTCCACGTTCCATCCTGGAAATATAGTCCTGCAGCAACAATACCGGGCGAATGGATATACCCGTTACTCGGAGTTGATGCAAGTCCTCCTTGTAGCGGAGCAGAATAATCAACTCGTGACTTTAAACCATCAGGCTCGTCCCACTGGATCTGCTCCATTCCCTGAAGCGAATGTTGCATCATCCAGTTAGGATAATTGGAGAGGACGAGGTCGTGGACGTGGTCGAAATCATGGTCGTGGAAGAGGACAAGGAAGAAGATTCCGTCCATATGATAAAAGAAATAATAAAGATTTCCACGAAAATGAGAAAGGTGAAAGGGGCCGGGATGATAAAAAGCAAACATGAGTTTGCTACAGATGCGGTATGAAAGGGCATTGGCAACATGTTTGCCGTACGCCAAAACATTTAGCCGATCTGTATAAAGAATCTCAAAACAGAAAAGAGAAAGGAGGTGAAACAAACTTCATCTCTGATGAACCCGGGCCATCCTTTCATGGTTTAAATGATGATACTCATCTCGACGTATCAGATTTTCTGGTTGAACCAGAGAGTATCGATGAGTAAAAAAAAAGGATCGATGTGATATAAGTTTACTGTATTATAGTATCTATATTTTTTATTGTAAGATATATGTTATGTTTATTGTTTAATAATGTATGTTTTATTTTATGTGATATAAGTTTAATAATACATGTTTTCAGAAAGAATGCTAGACTTTGAGACTATGGATGGAGATATGTATTTGGCAGATAGTGCTACAACGCACACGATAATCAAAGATAAGAAATATTTCTCCAGTCTCAAAATAAAAGATTACGCTGAAAGCGTAAGTACAATATCTGGTAATGCAAAGATTATAATGGGCTCTGGAAGAGTGAAATTTTCAATGCCAAGGGGGACGATATTTGAAATAAGTAATGCATTATACTCCCCCGAGTCTAATAGAAAATTGTTAAGTTTCAAGGATATCCGAAGAAGTGGATACCATATTGAGACTATGTGTAAAGATGACATTAAATTTCTTTGCATTAAATCCGAGGGGAAACATATATTAGAAGAGTTAAAAATGTTATCCTCTGGACTATATTGTACAGAAATACACATGACTGAGTCCTATGCCGTGGTAAACATGAAGTTTACTGATACATTTAAAATCTGGCATGAGAGGCTAGGACATCCTGGTTCAGTCATGACGAGAAAAATAGTGCAAAATTCAAATGGCCATCCGTTGAAAGGCGGAAGAATTTTGCAAACGGGCGAATTTACATGTAAAGCATGTTCTCAAGGAAAACTTATAACTCGGCCATCACCAGCAAAAGTAGGCAATGAATACCAATATTTTTAGAAAGAATACACGGTGATATATGTGGGCCGATCCACCCACCGTGCGGGCCATTTAAGTATTTTATGGTATTGATTGATGCATCTAGTAGATGGTCAAATGTGTGTCTTTTGACAACACGAAATATGGCTTTCGCAAAGTTCATTGCCCAAATAATAAGGCTGAGAACGCAGTTCTCAGGATATGCCATTAAGAAAGTAAGGCTTAATAATGCTGGTGAATTTACATCGCAAGCCTTTAATGATTATTGTATGTCAGTGGGGAATGATGTGGAACATCCAGTGCCCCATGTTCATACACAAAATGGCATGGCCGAGTCATTAATAAAATGGTTGCAGTTGATTGCAAGGCCGTTGATCTTGAGGACAAAGCTCTCAATTTCAGTATTGGGTCATGCTATTTTGCATGCGGATGCACTAATTCGGTTAAGACCGAGTGCATATCATAAGTACTCTCCATTACAATTAGCGTCTGGGCATGAGCCAGATGTATCCCATCTTCGTGTCTTTGGGTGTGCGGTCTATGTACCGATAGCTCCGCCACAAAGGACAAAAAATGGGCTCACAGAGGAGATTGGGAATATATGTGGGTTATGTGTCACCAAGTATAATAAGATATCTGGAACCAGTAACTGGTGATATGTTTACGGCACGATTTGCCGATTGCCATTTTAATGAAGAAGAATTTCCAGCGTTAGGGGGAGGAATTAGAGAAATTCCTAAAGAGATTACTTGGTGTACACCATCGTTGTTACACCTTGATCCTCCTACAAATCAAAGAGAGCTGGAAGTTCAGAAAATTGTGCATTTGCATAATTTGGCAAACCAGATACCAGATGCGTTCACAGATACGAGAAGGGTGACAAAATCATATATACCCGCTGAAAATGTCCCATCAAGAGTTGTTGTTCCTAAAGAACACGCTGATGGAGATACAATGAATGAGCCTAGGGCTCAGTTAAAGAGGGGGAGACCTGTGGGTTCTAAAGATAAAAATCCCCGAAAGAAAAAGAAATTGGTCGAGCAAAAAGGGAAGGTTCTAGAAGAACCTGATACTGAAAGATGTCTGAAAGAAGGCATAGATGAAAAGGTTCAAGAAGAACCAAATAAAGATAAGGATCCAGATGACGAGAAGGGAACATAAAAGTATGAGATTTCCATCAACTACGCCCAAGATGAAAAGTTATGGATCAGAAATAAGATAAAAGATGTTGATGGAATATTCTCATTTTCTGTGTCCAAAGAAATAGATCACGAAAGTGATGATCCTGATCCAAGGTCCATTTTAGAATGTATGAAAAGACATGATTGGGAGGAGTGGAAGAAGGCCATTGAAATTGAATTACTCTCCCTAAATAAAAGAAATGTCTTTGGACCTATAGTCATAACGCCTGAGAATATAAATCCTGTTGGGTATAAATGGGTATTCGTGAGAAAAGTAAATGAAAAGAATGAAGTAACACGATATAAAGCCCGATTAGTAGCCCAAGGTTTTTCTCAGAGACCGGGAATTGATTTTGAGGAAACATATTCCCCAGTGATGGATGCAATAACGTTTAGATTTTTGATGAGCCTTACGGCGTCAAAGAATCTTGAAATGCATCTTATGGACGTTGTGACTGCATACTTGTATGGATCATTGGATAATGATATATACATGAAACTCCCTGAAGCATTGAAAATGCCAGAAGCATTGAAAGAGAAATCCAGGGAGACTTGTTCGGTCAAGTTACAGCAATCACTTTACGGATTAAAGCAGTTCGGACGCATGTGGTACAATCGCTTAAGTGAATATCTCTTGAGAAGAGGATATGTGAATAATGCGATATGTCCATGCGTTTTTATAAAGAAATCGTCATCTGGCTTTGTGATCATTGCTGTATATGTTGATGACCTGAACATTATTGGAACTAAAAAGGAGGTTGATGATGCACGAACTCATATGAAAGAAGAGTTCGAAATGAAAGATCTCGGAAAGACAAAGTTTTGTCTTGGGCTCCATATTGAACATCTCCGAGAAGGTATATTTGTGCTTCAATCAAATTATACGAAAAGGTTATTGAAACGCTTTCGTATGGACAAAGAAACTCCTTTGAGTACTCCAATGGTTGGTAGAACTCTCGATGTTGAGAGAGATCCTTTTAGACCCTGTGAAGATAGCGAAAAGATGTTAGGTCCATAAGTACCTTACATGAGTGCTATCGGTGGGTTGTTGTATCTAGCGAACTGTACTAGACCTGATATTTCCTTTGCCACTAATCTACTTGCGAGATTTAGTTTGGCTCCTACTCATAGACATTGGAAACAGAATTAGACACATATTCCGTTACCTTCAAGGTACGGTTGACCTAGGTTTAATGTATTTTAGAAAACCCGAGTTTGGTATGGTTGGTTTTGCAGATGCAGGATACTTATCAGATCCTCATAAGGTTCGTTCGCAAACCGGCTATGTTTTTACAATTGGTGGGACAGCGATCTCTTGGCGTTCACAGAAGCAAACTCTGGTTGCAACATCTTCGAATTATGCAGAAACCATTGCACTTCACGAAGCATGTCGAGAATGTGTGTGGCTTAGATCAATGAGTTACCACATACAAGAAGCAAGTGGAATAGTTGATAAGAAAGAGCCGACAAAAATGTTTGAAGACAATTCGGCGTGTGTTGCTCAACTTAAAGAAGGCTATATCTAGAGCGACAGAACAAAGCACATGCCTCCAAGATTTTTCTTGTATATATGCCAGCTCGAGAAAAATAAAGAAGTGGACATCGAGTATATACGGTCATGCGACAATCCCGCAGATTTCTTTACAAAGGCCCTTCCGACTACAATATTCCGAAAACACGTTTACGGTATCGGAATGCGGCATTTGCGTGACTTATGAAGAAAAAGTGATGTCCGTTATGTTTAGGAAGAGATTACGTTAGTAAACTCTTTTTCATTTTTCATGGTTTTTAGCCCAACGGGTTTTTCCATGTCTAAGGTTTTAACGAAGCACTACGTAATACAAGATGAATAATCAAGGGGAAGTGTTAGAAAGATGATTATTCATCTATAGAAACAGATGTCATGCTCTCATCAAATGTGTGTGATTATCACCATACACATGTCCTCACCACATATCTCTCATGAATATCTGAAACATTAACCGACTGTTATGGGTTATAAATAACCCTTCTCCTCTTCCTCTTTTGTACGATTTAAAAACAAAATTAATAATAAAAAAATCTTTTGCTCTCATCTCACTTTCAACAATATAATAAATTATATTTCCTCACTTATTTATAATAAAAATAATCTTTTTGTGTTGGAGCTAAATTTTTGACAAAAGTATACAAGGCAGATATTTTCAAAATTTCTGGTGGCTATTCTGGGTAAACCGGTGGTTATAATGGCCGGATTACTAATTCGTTAGAGTGTTGTAACAAGCACTAGACTCTAATATATTGAGACGTAATAAATAAAGACAAATTGAATTAGAAATGAATCATTACAATCTAATATATTGAGACGTAATAGATAAAGACAAATTGAATTAGCAATGAATCAATGAAATGAAGAACTTGAAACATAAAACAAAGTCAAATTTTTGACTAAGACTTTGATTGGTAAATCATTTACAAAACTATTGACTAAGGTTGAAATGTTTACTATTTCCAATCACTATTTATTAAAAAACTATTTAAAAATACATTAAAGGATAAATTTTCGATAAATGCTCTTTTACTCAAATGTTTTATGTGTTAAGTTTGACTCAATCGATATCATGAAGCGTTGCTTTAGAAATTAGTTAGAGAATTTGTTTGCTTTGTTCAAAAGATTTCAAAAAAAAAATTGAGACACCAGAAATGGACGTAAAATAAAGAAAATTAAAAAAAATAACAAAAGGTTGTTGATAAAGGTCAATTCCACCAAGCTGGCGAGGACAAAACTTCTGCGATTACGTTACAATCGGGTCCCACTTCTAAATCAGATCTAGTGGCTGACGACCAAAGTTTGACCCGCTGCTCTCTCGAAACTGGTCCTCTCTCTCTATTTTTTCGTCGTTATAACTTGGAGTATACCCTTATCATTATTTTTTTTTTGTTTTTTTTTTGTCTATATCAAAAATGTATTCTGTGTTGCATTTCCAAGAAATCACATGCATTCTTCATCTAATTTGGGTCTACGATCATGAAATCTTTTTTTTTCTTTTTTTGAAACACAACGATCATGAAATCACATGCATTATTTAGTGTATAACTTTTCATGGGATCCACTTAGACTGATCATTTTAGTTGTATAACAGTCAGAAAAAGTTCAGAGGGGAGGTGAATTTTATCACAAAAAGGTTCAGAGGTGAATAGGGTTTGATTTTTCTTCTGTTTCTGAAATTTCAATATATTTAATCACTATGCATACCTTAAATAATGAAAACACTTAACTTTACATGTAATTCAAAATTAATTTGGACAATTATCAACCAAAATTTGGACAATTTTCACCAAAATTTGGATAATTTGAGTTGAACCCAAGTGGCAAAAGTTACAACTGCAACCCCTTTACTTCTTTATTTTTACCAAAAAAAAAATCTCTATTTATCAACTATTAATATTATAAAATTTATGGAGCATTTGCAAGTCGTTAGTGGTGAGCGGCTACATCAAGTGATTAAATTGTTATTTGTTTATTCGTTGTATGAACGATCAAACGCGAAGATTAATCACACATCAGTCAGTGACCAAAATTTTTAATGGTCATGTTTTCTAATTCTCAGTTTAATTAGATGTTAAGTGTGATAAATTTATCTTCATTTTTATATTTCCTTTATTTTATAATAAGTGTCATTCTAACATTTTTTTTTACATAAAAAATATCATTTTAGAATCTCAATACAATTATATGTAGTTTAAGCATAAATTAACTGTAAACTATTTGATCTTACATAATTCTATTGGTCAAATAAGTATAATTAGAAGCAACATAAACACATTTTAATCACTTTCTTAACATGTATAAAAAATATCAAAGTATCATCTGGATGTTAAAATTCAAAATCTCACTTTGATATAAAAATTTGTTTTTTTGAAATAGTAAATAACTTTTGAGAGTGGCGTTTGTGAGGAATGTATATTTATTATGTATACAACTACATATTATTATTTATTTTATGTTCATTTACGTATTATGCAGTAAAAATATACTGAATAATTGAAAAGCGAGTACCTATATAGTTAAAATGGGGTAAACGTATAAATAAAAATCATCCCTCTTTGTATTTACAGTATTGTTTTGTTGGTAAAAAAATCAAAATACTTAATTATTTATTTTATATGATATATAATTAAACTTAAATAATATTAACAAAATTATCTAATATATTTTAATATGAATATCTATTAATTGAAGTTCGTACTCATATGATTTAACTAACATTTTTATATTTAATGTAAAAAATATTATTTTTATTTATATGAGTATTTAGTAACCGATGCTTCATACTCAAAGCAAATTTGAAATTAACATGTTTATGTATTTAATATATATATAATATATATATTTATTTACTCTGAATATATATTAAAGATATCTCATATTTATATGATTTTGTAATCATTTGTATTTTGTTATATCAAAGTTAAATCATTGATCACAAAAATTTCAATGTTGACTTTAAATTTTAGTAATTTATAATCGTTTAAAAATTTCAATATATAGCATATAATAAAAAATCTGAATTTTTACTATATTATTAATATGATTGTTTAATTTATTTTAAAAATATAAAATTAAAAATAATGATGGAAGATAGAAAATTGTTATCAGATTTTTATTATTCAAAATCATTAATTGTCATATATTTGTTAACCATATTAAGCAATTCCGTAGCTTTTATTTAAAGAAATAAGAGATAATATTTTTTATACACTACCAATTAATTGCATAGTTAATTTAATAAAAAATATACTATATATTGAGATGAACCAAATTTTTTTTCTAAAGATTCTAATAATCAACGTAGTGAGGACACATGGCTATTAAAATATATTGTAGTGCTTCAGGATTAATATATAAGAGATTTTAAAATTTTCACACTTATTAAGAAAAATATTAAAATTTGGTTATTAATGCATAATTTTTGTAATTTTATAGTTTCCATTTCTAAACCAATAAGATTTTAAGAAATATTATCAATTTTTTTTGAAATTTACAATTTTTTATTATTAACTGATAAAAAGTGCATTGGAAATATAAAAAAATACATCTTCTTAAAACACAATTTTTTCTAGAATATACATCTTTTCAAAACAGATGAAATATATTTTTACTGGTGTTAGTTGCGAGTAACACATTTATACTACTAAAAGGATACATAATTTAAACTAACCTGAACATAAATGGTATATTAAGAAGTGTACCATCAAAGTTTATGATTTTTTTGCCATAGTAGTTTTTCTAAGAGTTATTCATCAATTCTACCACAAATTTGGTATTACTTTTCAAATTTATCATTAATAAATGACTATTTTCAAAAATAATCTAAATTTATAATAAAATAACATTAAATTAATTTTTAGAATATTTATCAAACATTAATAAACTTAACCCCAACCCCTTTGATACTAAATCCATAAACAATAATTACTAAACTCTAAATTCAAATATTAATATATTTCTTTATTAGTGGTATTTTTTTAAAAAATGGTACTTAACTTTGGTCATTTGTAACCATTTTTCATATATGTAAAAAGTAATTTAATATAATTTTTAGTTAGTCTATATTATAAAATATTTTAAACAAATTATTATTAAATGGTAAAAAGATAAAAAGACCAATGAAAAAATGAATTTAGTAACATATTATTTAATTTTGATTATTATAGAATTGAATTCACTTAAATTACTAAAATAAATGAAATTTAAATAAAAACTTAAAATATATCTATAAAACTATAATTTCATTTAAATAAAATTCTGTCAACAGAAATTAATATGCGTCTTCAAATAACAGATCGAAATCTACCTTGACTATTAAACTCTCTAATTTTGACAAACATTGACTTTAACATAACAAAAATGGAAATTGACTTGTTAACTCTTAAAGACATTAAAGAGAAGCAAAGAATCAAACCCTATTTACCTATTTACGAAGAAAGAAAAGTCTAACGTGTGACACATTCGTCAATAGTCAGCCACCTAAACATTTTTTTCTAATTTTGTCTTTTTTTCCTCTCTTATTAGTCCCTTCAAATCCCAAAAAGTCCACAACTCTATCTCTCTCCATTCTTCTTCTTGTAGAGAGAGCTTTTATGGCGGTGGAGCTCATGACTAGAAACTACATCTCCGGCGTCGGAGTCGACAGCTTCGCCGTTCAAGAAGCTGCAGCGTCAGGACTCAAAAGTATGGAGAGCTTTATCGGTTTAATGTCTCATGAAAGCTTTAACTCCAACCAACCCTCTTCCTCCTCCTCCGCCGCCGCCGCCGATCTTGAACTAGCTCGTAATACAACGGCGGACGCGGCGGTGTCGAAGTTCAAAAGAGTCATATCTCTCTTAGATCGTACTCGAACCGGACACGCCCGGTTTAGACGCGCTCCGGTTATTTCTCCAATTCAAGAAATTAAACCTCCGCCGTTCCAACCTCCGCCACAGATCCGTAAAGGTTCCTTTTCTCCGTCGGTAAAAACGATCGACTTCTCTTCTCTCTCCTCCGTAACGACGGAGTCAGAGCACATGAAACACCACTATCATCCTGAAACAGCGCCGTTTGGTACTCAAAGCCTATCCACAACAGTTTCTTCACCTCATCACCCTCCTCCGGAAACGGCGCCGTTTGGTACTCAAAGCCTCTCCACAACAGTCTCTTCTTTCTCCAAATCAACAAAGAGAAAATGTAACTCAGAGAATCATATCGCTGGAAAATGCGAATCCGCTTCCTCCGGTCGTTGCCATTGCTCCAAGAAAAGGTATTATATTACAAGATTCGACGACACGACACTTCAAAGTTATGCCTTGTCGTAATAAATTCGATCTAAATGGTTTCTTGTCCGCTACAGGAAGATAAAACAGAGGAGAGTGATTAGGGTTCCGGCGATAAGTGCTAAAATGTCTGACGTTCCTCCAGATGATTATTCATGGAGAAAATACGGACAGAAACCGATCAAAGGGTCTCCACATCCAAGGTACTTAATGAAGATTCAGTTTGTGTGAGATTGAAACTTGTTGGACACGGTACTGAATCTTGGTTTCTTGATTTGCCGAAAACAGAGGATATTACAAGTGCAGTAGCGTAAGGGGTTGTCCAGCTCGTAAACACGTGGAAAGAGCAGCAGATGATTCGTCAATGTTAATCGTTACTTACGAAGGAGATCATAACCATTCTCTCTCCGCCGCTGATGTCGCCGGCGTCGCCGTAGCTGATCTTATTTTGGAGTCGTCTTGAAAGAGAAAAGAGTCTTTCAGGCTTATGATATAAAATTAGATCTTTAGTGGAGTTACTTCTCTTCTTGTTCTGTTTTAAGTGACTGAGAGTATGAATCATGTACTCAAAAACCTTCTGCGGAAGATAAACGTTTTAGCTAAATCAAAATTTCGATTTATTAAGTATGATGATATGGTTTACACATTTAGATAGTGGTTTAGTCTGAACCGGTTTGTACCGGATAGTTTATGGTTTGTATATAAACACTTGTATCACGTTACTTTACAGTTAACAGAAACAGTTTTATTATTTTCCAAATCCTCTCATCATCTTCTTCCTCACGAGAGCTGAGTTTCTGTTCAAATCTCAAGTTTACTAAAATGGTATCAGAGCAAAGAAACACCTGATTTCACGCTCATATCATCTTCCGCTTTGTTTTGTTTCAGATTGATCTTCATAGATTGATCACGTTTTCATCTTCTTCGGCTTGATTTGTCACTCAAGCTTCAGTTTCATCAAATCATCTTCATCGAGCCCCAGTCTCTTCGGTAGAGTTCTAAATTCTCTGCATCGAGCTTTGATTCTTCAGTTATCAGCTTGATTATCAGATCTGAGCTCTATTCTTTTGATTTTAAGATTGGATTTCCTCGATTGTTCTGATTTGCTTTTGGGAAGCGATTCGTTGGATCGTTTTCTCTCCGAGTTCGATTCTGGTGGAGTACCAGTTTGTCAACAGAACTTGGATTATTCACTTCACGATCATCATCTATAGCTGATTCGAGCTTCGTCTTCTTGTTTCCTGTGCGATTTTTTGCTTATTTCTGTCTGTTTTGAGCACTGAATCGATATCAATGGTGAAATTGGATAGCAACTTCAAGTCTCGTACAGCTACATGGGATTCGTTGAAGATCTCTTTGCCAAAGGTTCGTGATGATCCTTTAGGTTTTTCATCACCTCTGATTACTTCTGTATGTCCAGACCAGAGTAATTTTCGAGGTTCAACACCGGATTCACCGGTTCTCACATCTCCGAAGACTCGAGCTAAGTCTTATGGCTTGGTGTTAGCTCGTGGTTGTTCAGATGTTCAGGATCGTGCAAATTGTTTGCCAATTTCATGGTTCTCTCTCGGTTGTTCCACCGATCATTATACAACTGCTTCTATGGTGTATGCTTGGAACTCTTTCATTACTAAAGATTTTTCTTCAGCTTCAGTCGATCTACTGCGATTAACTTCAATGATTGCGAATGATCTTATGACTGCTTTTGTGATGGATTCATATCTGTTATTTCCTGGTTTATCTGAGCTTATTGCGTCAACAGGAATGATTCTTGTCAATGACAAGATATTAGTAGAACATCCATCGTTGAATTTGAAGTTAGAGCTTATGCTCCTCTATGGATCTCTTCCACGGCCACCTGAGAGTTGCTTCATCTCTTGTTCCTTGCACAGATTCACTGTTCTGGTATGTGATTGGTTTATACACTCAATCCCTCTGACTCTAGATTATGGAACATTGCGATGTGGTATGGATTCAGAAGATAGTTACAGGCTTCAGTATCGTTGTAGACAGGGGGAGCAACTTAAGTTTGCTGTTGATCCATGTTGCTTAGACCTCTGTGATTGTCTAGCTGATTGTCATAATATTCTGCTCTTAGAATCTCTGGCCTGTGAAGTATATGAACTGATGTCGATGAACTTCAGAGGATTGCCGATGCTAGCACCTCTTGTTATTGGCTCATTTATCAACCTCTCCACTGCAACTGCTGCATTGGTTCAACATTTAAGATGTTGGTTTCATTTGTTCTCTCTTGACAAGCAGCAAGCTGATGCAACAATTGATTTTTGGCTGCAATATTGCAAGACGTTTACTGGTTTAAAGGATTCAACAAGTTGTCTTGGGATGCTGTTCACTGTTGCTGAGAAGTTCTTTTGGTTTAATGATTCACACATTTGGAGTGATGTGGTGTGTGATGATGTGGTTTACTTTCTGGGTACAAGACATGGATGTCAAGAGCTTGATAGACTGCTTCAGGCGATGGAGTTAATGTCTGAGATAAGCTATTTCTTACTGAGAATTATGCAGGCTCCTATTCAGATTGGCAGAACCGAGATTTCTGGCCTTGAGCTACTGCTCAAACAGAGCTTGCCTCAAGCTTTTCTGCACATACTCAAGCAAGTCTATGGCTTCTTCAGATGCAAATATGTGACTATTTCTTCTCGTTTTTGGTCTCTTAACTGAAATTCCTTATGGTTCATTGCCAAGACCACCAGAGCTTCTTGATATTAGTTTCAGTCCCCTCTAATTCATATGGTTTTCTTCATGTCCAAGATGTAATGGCTTACATCTTGAGGGGGAGTATTAAGTATGATGATATGGTTTACACATTTAGATAGTGGTTTAGTCTGAACCGGTTTGTACCGGATAGTTTATGGTTTGTATATAAACACTTGTATCACGTTACTTTACAATTAACAGAAACAGTTTTATTATTTTCCAAATCCTCTCATCATCTTCTTCCTCACGAGAGCTGAGTTTCTGTTCAAATCTCAAGTTTACTAAAACGATTCATATTATTCGTTTGTTCTTTGTGTTTTAGGCATCGTTTGTTGACATTTAGCCATTTGAAGAGTTCTTTTTTTCCAAAGGGAAAAAGAGAGCTTGGGGTCAAATTTAAAAGTTCGGTAAAGGAGATGGGACGTGTAAAATAGTCAAATAAGTAGATATGGGACCAAAGATGTCGTGTTTGACCATATCTTCTCGATGTCTCTGAAAAGAGATTCAACTAGCGATTAATGACCATCCACTACAAATCTGTGTATAGTTCGTCGGAAAGCTCGTCGAAAATATTTGGAAACTGGTGATTATTTCATGTTAATCCACCAATGACCACATGCAATTTAGATATGAACTTCTTGGTATTGGGTTCAAAAATCCTTCAAGATAATCACCAAAAATCCACCAGCAACCATGTTTCGAATGTTAATCCATCGATGACCACATGCAATTTAGATATAGATTTCTTTATATTGGGTTCAAAATTTTTTCAGGATAATCACCATAAATCCACCAGCAGTCGCGTCGAACCATGCATCTGTTAGATAAAACTTTAAAATGTGATCTATCTGCTTGTCACCAGACCACTAACACATGGTTAAATGGTGTTTTTTTTGTTAATTATAAACACAAATTATTTAAATTTAAATTGCAAAATCTAAAAAATTAACATCACTAAAATGTTTTAAAAAGAGCAAGCTATAATCCTAACAAATTTTAAATAAATCATGATAACTAAATACCACAAAATTTTATATTTTATATTCTGATTTTATTTTAACAAATACTAGAGTTTTTACCCGCACATTCGTGCGGGTATATTTTTCATTAAAAAATTATTTAATGTTAATATAAATGTTTTAAATATATAATTTATATTTTATGTTATATATTGTGTAAATTTATAATCTAATTGGTGTAGGTTTTTATTCAACATTATTAATATATAATATTCTTTAATTTTTACTTTGTTATTCAACATTATTAATATAAAATATTTTTATATTTTTATATTTTATCAACATATTATTTTATAATAAAAATATTAAATTTGCAGTTAAAAATATTTTTTCATTAATATCTTCTGAATTAGTAAAACTTTCTCATATCCTATCTTTCTTAAATAACACATGAACTAAAAATTAGTTATATACTATTATATTTTTTATATATTCATTTTAGATAATATGTTTTATGAGTTTTAAATTAAGTAAAAATAAGATATAGTAAAAATTTAACACTAAGATTTTTGTATAAAAAATATTCATAATTTATGATGTTAATCCCTTGAATGGTGAATAATTTTTTTTTATTTAAGTGAAATAAATTTTAAAATAAAGTTTCATTTACCAACTTTATTTATTTTATTTAATTCATAGTGCAATTCTATTTTAATATAACATAGACTATAATATGAAATTTTAAAATAGTATAGGATTCGTTTTTTTGTTATTATAGTGAAATTTTAATTAATATTAATGTATAATAGTATGATATTATTAATTAAAAAATTCATTATTATGTTATTTAATAAAAAATATTTAAATTTTTAGTAAGATTCTGTTAGATTTTCTCTCAACCGATTCTGTTATATCTTAAAATAAATTGTAAATTTATTATTTTCAGCATATATGATATATATTTGATTGATTAACTTAAATAATTTAATATGTCATATTAAGTAATTAATGAAATGGTCCTATATGACTTCATTATAGTAGATAAAAATAGTGACTCTATTTTAATAGAGTAGATATATATATATATATAGAGAGAGAGAGAGAGAATTAATGTAACTATGTGAATCTTATTAGTATAATGTATAGATAATAATCCATATATTTATAATTTAGTGAATCTCATAAATATCATTTTTAGTTTTTATCACAAAATACCATTTAAAGAAAACATATTCTCAGATGAGTATTTATTATTCAACAAAAATATTAAATTATTCTCCATTCTAAAAGATAGAAAATTTTCCCTGTGTGAAGTGAAAGTTAGACTATTATGTTGGTGTAAACATCATCTTCACTAATTGAGAAAAATCCGTTGTAAACACCATCTCCTAAATATGAAGAGTATTCATGCACTCTATAGCCCAAAATGGGAGCTTTACATTATGTAAGTAAAGTTGACAGACTTTTGCAAATATTCATAACATCCATTATATTGTCTGTAGACCTTTCTTTGCTGTAAGACTATCATTTTTTCTATAAGAATATCATGTTCTTTCCATACTCTATCAATATAGCATCAACTGATATCTCTCAAATATAGACTGATTTGATGTCTTGAATATTATGGCACATCTTGTGAATCCTTAGTTTGTGATTCAGTCCATAATTTTTTTTCAATTTCCGTAAAATTTATTGCAGATTTCTAATTTTATTATAGACCTTGGCATTTTAATTTTCCAAATATACCACAAGATCCATACAAAAAACTTAAATCAAGTTATCTCGAAAGTCTCCAAAATTGATAATCTATATTAATATAGATGGAAGAACTTAGGAGAATTTCCGATGTGATAGTATTTTGGAAAAGGTCCATATTTGAATTTTGCTGTTGAACATTCAAAAAAATGATCAATCGACTCTTCCTCTGATATACACATGGTACATTTAGTATCACACTCAATACCACAAGATCATTAATTTTTTATGACTGATAAAATATCTGATTGCCAACGATCTGACGAGCTACTAGAAACCAATGAGCTCTCTTAAGGGTTCAGCACACAAAGACCCATCTGAAACTGAGAAAGGGAGAACCACCTCTGGAAACCACCTCTTGAATATTCCATCCTCATACGGATAAACCGAAAGAATGAGGGGTTGGTGGCCGCCACACAGTCTAGCGTGGAATACAACAGACCAGAAAAGCCTCCATTCAAATCGAGAAGCGACAAAGATATGAGAGAGAGAGAGAGAGAGAGAGAGAGAGAGAGAGAGAGAGAGAGAGAGAGAGAGAGAGAGAGAGAGAGAGAGAGAGAGA
>CAKOAT010131821.1:408014-494592 GCA_932364175.1 Eruca vesicaria subsp. sativa
TACGAATATTTGATTTATGTCTATCTTTTTATTTCTGTCAACGATTTTGTTTGGAAGACTATGGAGTCATTTCCAAGATTTGCTAGTTAGTCACTGGGATCTGTAGGGTTGTACAATTTGTTTGTGAAGAGCCATTAACGGTATAACTAACTTCAGAGAAGATGATTCTCCTAATTTGTGTGTCTTGTTGGGCGTGAGTTCTCTCTTGGTAAGAGTGAATGAAGAGTAGCATGCAGTTATTAGGATTTGTGAGATGGCAGAGCCCATGTAAATAGCAGTGGTTAGAGTTTTTTGGGAGTCAGATATTCCTATGAAAACTTGCTTAAGGTGGCCATGGGACTCTCCGAAATGACTTGCTTGGACGGCACACAGTCGATGAACCTATCAACTGATCCTAGACACACCGGCTAAGTGAGATCGTAGATAATCAAATGTGTTCGCCACCAATGTTCGGAGATATAAGCTTCGGCTTCCCTAGTCTTCTTTTCACGCCCATGTCTCCTATCCTGTTTCAAAATTTCTCTTAGTGGACTGTTCTTTGTTTTTTTCCTTTTAACTAAGTCACCACCGTCTCTTTGGCTTAGCTGAATTGTAACTATTCCAATTTCCTTTTTGGATTTGGTTTATGGGTAAATCGCATTAAAAATCTTCAAAGTGGCATTCACTAGCACTTTAAACCTCAAACTTATTTAACTAATATATTAAACCTTTAACTTGGTTTTTGTATCATAAAAAACCTTCAACTAATATATTAAACCTTCAACTTGGTTTTTGTATCATAAAAAACCTTCAACTTGACTTACTTGTTCGCCAAGTCAAAATTGTGATATGATAACTTGTAATAGTAGGTGGCGCGTTAATTGTTTTAATTTAATTAAGAAATGCAATTAACAATAAGAAACCTGAAACCTAAATAAAAATTTGAAAATTACAGAAAAAATCTAAAATTAAATTTAATAAAAATAATTTTTTTTCTTAAAATTTTGAAAGTTTTTTAAAATGCAAATTTTGCAAAAAACAAAAAAAGAAGAAATATTTTAAAAACAAAATCTTATAAAAGCTAAAAAATATTCTCACAAAAAATAAATAATTTTAAACATTATCCCCATTAAGAATAACATTTTTGGTTATATCGATAATGAAAATAATGTCAAAAATCACTATTATCATGTCAGATATTATCGCCATTCGAAGATATCAACATATCAAAATTAAATGCTTTAAAAATTAAAAAATTTTATTATTAATGGTAATATGATGAAAATATTACTTTTATTGGTTGTGTTTCAAACTATTTATTTTGTAAATAACATTTTAGAGCTTTACATATTTTTTTAAAAAAATAAAAACTCATATTTTTACAAAATTGCATTTAAAATAAAAATAAAACACTACTAAATTCTTAAGAAAATATTTAATTTTTTAAATTAAGATTTATGAATTTTTTAATTTTTAAAAATCATTTATTTTGAAAAACTGCATTTAAAAAAGGCTTTTCAAATTTTAAGAAAATATTTCTTTTTTATTACATTGAATTTTTTAATTTATGTATAAATTTCTTATTTTATTTATATACGTTAGCATTATTTATTTAATTTCCTTTGTTAATTAAATAAAAATTCATAAATTGACTGATCACATATTATTACAGATTACTAGGTTCTAATTTTGACTTGATCAACAAATAAGCTAAGTTTGAAGGTTTCTTATGATATAAAAATAAAATTGAAGGTTTAATATGCTAGTTAAATAAGTTCAAAGTTTAAAGTGATAGTAAATGATAATTTAAATGGTTTTATGAGATCTTCACTTTGGTTTATTAATAAAATTCAATTAAAAAAAAAGATGTACATAGATCTGTAACAGACGCACAAGTGGAAAAAACCACTAGTCTATTGCAACTTGCAAGGTTAACAAAATTAAGAGGAAACAATCTTTTGACATGACCATTTTAGATTGGTGGTGTAGGATCCAAGTAGTGATTTTTGATACACTAGTTAGGCTATAGTGTAGGATCCAAGTAGTAATTCTTGATACACCAATTAGGGTATAACACATATAACGGCTTTTTCAGTGTAGTGGGAAGAGTGTTGCGTTTAATGGGTCAAAATTGCAACAAAGGTTTTAGATTGGTGGTATAGGATCCACCTAGTGATTTTTGATGATACTAATTTCTTTGTTGTGAGTGTGGTTGAAACACTAGTGTGGTGTAAAATCATCTATAATAAATTTATTATTATCCAATCAATATTTATTGAAAAATATTGAAGAAAATATTTAAAAGTGTAAATGTTTTCTATATACTCTTTACTCAGTATTTTCATGTGTAATTTTTTTTTATCAAAATCAATATTATGAGGCGTGGTTTTAGAGAGAAGTTAGAGAATTTGTTTGTTTTGTTCAAAAGATTTTTTTTTAAAAAGATTAAGACAACGGACATGGACTTAAAATAAAGAAAATTTAATCCCCCTATATACTAAAAGAGAAGTCACTTTAATGAATTTTGCTTAAAGTTTGCTTACGTGTCATTCATATGTGCAATATAGAATTAATTCTCTTAATTTGATTGGTTGTTGGCATTTTAATTTTTATTTATTTAATTAAAGTTTTTTAAAAGGAAACTAATCCTAGAATTACCTAATCTAATATATATTACCAAACAAACAATTAACCATCTTAAATACATAGGATTAATACAATTTGTTTATAGAAACAATTAAATATCACATATTCCATTATAAAAATTTAGAATATACATATAAATACATATTATATTATAGAAATAAGTATATAAACGATTTTAATTTGTTTACTATTAATAGTGGATAAACAATCATACATTACAGAAACTAATAATATTTTTATACTCACTCACTATATATATGTATTCTTAAAATATGTTCAATGAATGCAAAACAATCAAATGTAATTTTTTTCTTAAAAATCTATCATTTTCCAGAGATAAATGTCTAAAGTATAGTTGAGTTATTACTTTCAAAAAATATTAAGTATTTTTATATTTAAAACAGAAAATTATATGGTATGTCATTTTAAAAAAATATGAATAAATGAAAAAGTTTATTATAATATAAAATTACAAAAAAATCAAAACATTATATTAATACAAGATTAGAGTTAATATTCTATTCATATAATTCATATAGCTTTAAGTATAATAAAATTGGCATGTTTATTTTTAATAAGAAAAAAAAGAAAAGAGACATAAATAAAAACATGAGTGAATAATAATAAAACCTTTTGATGCATTCTTCGTTATTTTGTATTTGTACATAGAAACTTTTTTATTTGTATACCAAAATATTTTTTACGTATTAATATAATTGTAAACTAATTATTTTTAGGAGTTTATACAACATAAAGAAAAATTGAGCAAAGAAGATAAATATAAATGATAAGTTATAAAATTGTTAATGTTGAAGATGCAACATATAACGCAAATTAAATTTAAAAGACATTATTTTAAAATAATGATAAGTATTTTTTTGCGGTGTAGTAAAATTTTAAAATATATGATAACAAAGTTATAACAAAATTTATACAACTAGAAACATGTTATTTTGATATATTAAAACTGTTGAATCTCATGTTTATAGTAATCTATGTCTAAAATAATGACATTCACATCATTTAGGAATTAAGATATTTTATGTTATATAATTATTTAATCAAATTTACTTTTTGACATAAAGTATTTAGATTTAAATATGTTTGTAATGAAGTAATTAAAAAACAAAATTAATAATAAGATATTTACTTTTTCAATGAAAATCTTGGTCAAATGAATCAATGTTTGAAAAGATAGTTTGAAGATTGGAGAGAATTTGATAATGAATTTATTTGGTTAGTCAATTGTGATTTTATATTAAATTCTAAGTAAAAAAAATATGTAAGAAAGAGAGAAAGAGAGAGAGATATGGTGATGATAATGATTAGATAGTCGGTTATGATCATAATGAAGATGAAAGTGAATATAAGTGAGAGACTGAATATAAGTGAGATATATTCTGAAATCATTTATTAATACTATATGAAAGTGTTTAGAAGATTTAACAAAATCTGGTGAAAATTTTGCAACCAAAGAGAGATCAATAGAGTTTTAAAGTGAAATATTGAAAGGACGAGGGTAAGAGAATGAATATAGGTGATTGTGAGAGAGTGAATGTAAATTTGAGAGATTATTTGATCAACTAAGAGTGAGAGAAAGAAAAAGAGAGCGAGAGAGGTGTACAAAGACATACAAAAATAATGCAAAGAGAGATACATAAGAAACAAAATGAATATGTTAAAAAATACAAGGAGAAACAAAATGAGTAAGATAGTAAAATATATTAAAAATAGAGTATCTATGTAGAAAAGAAAGAAAGTTACAATATAATTATACATTTATATTATTTTTTATTCATGAAATGTATAAATTATATTAATGTCCGCACAGGCGTGCGGGCCGTCCACCTAGTAATTAATAACCAAGCTGGCGAGGACAAAACTTCTGCGATTACGTTAAAATCGGGTCCCATTTCAAAATCAGATCTAATGGCTGCTCTTTCACAATTGTTCCTCTTTCTGTGCACAAAAAAAGGACTAAAAAAATAGAAAAAGGGGAACAGTTGGAAGAGAAGTGTACCATCAAAGTTTATAAAAAAATATTTGATAAATTTTGGTAGACACTAGCGACTTACAAACAAAAAAAAAAAATACAATGATCAATGTTATGTACATTTTTACCGGTGTTTGTTGTGACACACATTTATACTAAAAGGAAACACATTTATAAATGGTATATTAAGAAGTGTACCATCAAAGTTTATGCTTTTTTTTGCCATGGTAGTTTTTCATCAAATATATAAAATATTAAAATATTTAAAAAAATTATTATTAAATGAGATACAGATTTAAAGACCAATGAAAACGAATTAAATAACTTATTATTTATTGTGATTATTATAGAAATGAAATTACTTAAAATTACTAAAATAAATGAAATTTTGAAAAAAACTTAAAATCAATACTATTAACACTAGAGCATGTCCCATTGATATTAACTGGATCCAATTAATTATTTTTTTAAATAACTCCATAATTCTACAAAAATAATACGAAACCATATATATTAGAACCTCTCTTTTTTTAAGCAAACAAAGCCTACTCTTTTATTCCTATATTGTAGGGATCACTACTCTTATCTTAACTAATTAATATCCACGCTTATATAATATATTTGAGCATGTAACAAAAATGACGACATGTTTGATTATATTCCGTAACATATTTCGCCGAAAATAAAATGTTTGACTACAATACCATGTAATATACTTTATAAATAATATGGCCATATATGACATGTTCCATATAATTCATTCATTTACATAAAAGTTTTGATACCATAAAAATTCATAATTGTATTTCTTATATATGTTTATAAAAATTGACAGACACATCCAGGGGGCGGACCCATGATTTCTTTTGGTATGGGGCACACATCAAATTCTGGTAACTATTGTTGAGTTTAAGTGAGTATTGAGATACGTTTACTACTAATTATCATGTGAGAAAAATAATTTAGAGTGGGACACATGCCACACCCTCTTCAACCCTAGATCCGCCCCTTGACACTAAGGCTGGGCGCAAGCCGGGTACTTGGTAATTTTGCCATACCCGGTACTTGCCTTGTCCCATACAAGTATCACAAATATGAACTTGTATTTGTACTTGATTAATCGAGTACTTGTTAATCAAATACTTGATTAATATTTAAAATACTTATAAATTACTTTGTTATACTTGTTACTTGTTTGTTTATGTTTAAAATCTTAATAGTCAACTAAATCAACATCTTCAAATTTTAAAAATAAATTGTAAGACTGTTTTTTGCCAAAAAGTATATATATATATATTCATAAGAAACTATATAAGATCTTTAATACTATAATCAACACAACGATTTTTTGAAATATTATGTTTAATATCACTTTGATATTTAAGAAAACATATTTATAATCTTATATAGATAATGGTTTTCTCAAATAATCATTAGCAAACCATTAACAATTCTTAGTTTAATACTAGAAAAACGAGTAACAAGTAATAGTAAACCAAGTAGTTAAAAAAAGTTAAGATTTGATTCTTGGTTTGTACTTGTAAATTTTTAATTTGATGTACTTGTTACTTGATTTGATCACTGAAGTACTTGATTTACGAGAAAAATATCGAACAAGTACCAAGTACAAACCGAGTATCAAGTATTTGTACCCAGCCCTACTGGACACATCCAAACCACCAGTTTATGCGCTATGACTTGCATGAGCAGTTTGAAGATTATCTTTGATGGTACAATCGCCAATGGTGACAATTCACTGGGACTAAGTGATACTATTGATGCTAGTACTTACCTTGGTGATAATCAAGTGAACGAAAACTTTGGTGAAAGCAGCGATGATGTTATTGATGTGGCTGTTGTTTCAAAACAAAATCTGAAAGGTCATCCAGAAAAAAATTGATCCCAAAAAAGAGGTCCAGAACTGAAGCATGCTATAATTTGGAGGAGCTGAAGAATGATAAAAATGATTCCATTATCGCTGTGAGCAATAAGATCCTTAGTATCATACAATAAAGAGAAGAGAAACAACACAACGAAGCCGAAAAAAGAGAGGAGAAACTTAGATTGGAAGCTGAACAACAAGAAGCTGAAAAGAAGAAAAGCAATGTTTGGAATGCTATGAAAGATATCACTAACTTGGACCAGCATACCAAATTTAAAGCTGCGACTCTTATCTATTCCTTGGGAATGAAAGATGTTTTTTGCAGAAATGTCGGTAGAAGAACGCTTTGGTTGGATCCAAACCAATCTTAACTAGAACTGGTCATTGCTTCAGCTACAAGTGATCCTTGTTTTTTTATAGTTTTCTGTTTTCAATGATATTTGGGACTTTTTTGAATTGGCTTGATTAATAATAAAATGGATTTTGATAAATTAACTTTTACTTATATGGTTTTTTCGTTTCAGCATAATAGTTATTTTTTTATTTAACAGTTTTTTTTTCTGTGTTATGTCATGATTTATAATTGCATGTTTCACTTCTTTACAAGAGTCGTAAGTTCACGTTTTTTCTCTAAGCCATTAACTCTAATAATATTACTATATGTAGGTGTGTTGTCATGGAAATGATCAGAGAAGAAGAAACAACAAATATGGAAGATGACGAAACAGATTTGGATATCATGGTATTAATGTTGGATAACATAGCAAGAGCCTCTAGAGCGCATATGAATAGCATTGAACGCCCTCTTCGTCGTCCAATCACAAACCTTGGTTATTATTACATTCAGAAAGCATTAAAGAAAGAACCGGAGCACTTTCGATATTTGTATCGTATGTAGCCAAGCTCATTTCTCAAGCTGTGTGATCTTATTAGGGGTGAAAACATGTCTGCGAGATACCCACAATATATGTGTTGAAGAGATGGTGGCTACCTTTCTCCTAACTATTGGTTAGAATTCAAAATATTGTTACACAATAGACACGTTCAAGAGATCAGTATTTGCCACTAGTGAGAGCTTTTATAAGGTTATAAAGTCACTGAATACTTTAGCGCCAGAACTGATGGCAAAGCCTGAAGTGACAGCATGTGCAAAGATAAGAGAGAGCGGTTTTATCCTTACTTCAAGGCACATAGTTCTGATTTTCTCTAAAGTATTATAATTAAAAGTTTCTTTCAATATGTTTTTTATTTGACATCTTAATTTTTATCATTACAAGATTTCATCGGAGCATTATATGGCACACATATATTTGCAATGGTGCCAAAATTTGATGTGTCAAGCTATCGTAATCGTAAAGGATTTGTATCACAAAATGTACTTGCGACTAGAATTCATGTATGTTCTTAGTGGGTGGGAAGGTTCAGCTCATGATTCAAAAGTATTAAGTGATGCTCTAACAAGAAGCATTTGCAAACTAGAAGTTCCAGAAGGTATGGGTGATCAATTTAAGTTCATATTATGAGAATTTTCCATGTATATACAACTTTTTTGGTGATGTTTCAAATTATTTAGGAAAATTTTATTTACCAAATTGTGGGTTTTCCAACTGTCGGAAGTTCTTAGATCCATTTAGAAGTACTTGGTATCATCTGCAAGAATTTAGGGGCAAATGTTTTAATCCCAGGAACCAGAACGAGTTATTCAATTTGCGGCATGCGTCTTTAAGAAATATGATAGAGAATATTAGGTATTTTTAAATCTCGTTTTCTAATTTTTTAATCTGCGCCTCTTTTCTCTATTAAGACACAAGCGGAGTTAGTTTTGGCATGTGCTGGATTGCATAACTTTTTACGTAAAGAGTGTCGATCAGATACTTTTCTAGAAGAAGTGGTCAATGAAAACAGAGAAGAAGAAGAAAAGGGAGATGTAGGCAGTGAAGAAGTAGGTACTCTTGAATTTCAACAACGAGAGTATCCTAATAATTGGAGAAACATGATAGCTTCCAATATGAGAACATATGCAGTAGGAAGTGGAAGTCAACAATGATGGTGAGACAGATTTTTTTTTTTTGATATTATGCTTTGGTGTAGTGATGGTGAGACGGATTATTTTTATTTATATATATATGGTTTGGTATGTTCATGTAGATAAATACATTTTTGGGATAGTTCTTTGTGTTATGTTTGGTGTGTTGCCATTATTTGTTTTCTTATGATAACAATCAGTTTTGTTTTCACGAAAAAAGAGATTTTCTCTGTAAACCAAAGGTCAAATATGTGTATGTTTTTATTATTATACAGATTTCAAAAGTCTTATGAATATATATATGATATTTTCAAAGTTTATTTTTAGACTACTTACAGTGGGGTAATTGAATCTTTTATTCAATAGTTGAAACCATTGTAAGAAGTAGTTGAATCTTTTTAAATGCATACGTGGATTAAATAAAGCTGAAAACTTTCAATTAGTTGAATACTCTAAAATGTGGGACCATTGGTCATACTTTTCCTCCTAATTACTTAAAATGAATAATTTCATTATTACTTAAATAGTTTTTTGTATTAAAATTTATCATTTTAAATTCTCTATAAATAGAGAGTAGATTTATTCAATTTGGATATAGAAAAAATAATTATTAATTAGTAAAATAGAGTGTTGAATTTTATTAAACAAAACTATTGTAATGTGTAAAAGTTAAATGTGTGTTTAATAATGAAGTGGAAGAAAGAAAATATGATGTAGAGTGTAAAATGATGAAGTGGGAGGTGTTGAATTTTAAAACCATTGTACATAGTAATGAGTAAAAGTACAAAGAATTTAGTTTCCAATAACAAAGAGTTTTATAAAATAGCAAAATCAATGAAAACTAAAACTTTTTGAATAACAAAAGATGTAAATAGATTTTAAAAGTTTTTAAACCAATAACAATAGATTTTGGTAAGATTTTAACAATCCATAAACCAATAACAATGTTTTTTCAAAATTTTACAATTTCATTAGAATTCTTAAACCAATAACCCTCTCTAAAGAGAAGAAGAATCGAACCCTATCTATCTATTTATCTATTTAAAGTAGACTTTACTCCTTCCTTATGATACCATGTCATCAAATAGTGAATTTTAAGAGTGACACATGTCTCATCATCACAAAAACTCAGCGTTTCATTTAAATATAGGTTTGTTGTTTTCGACTAAATTTACCACGTTTTTTGGGCCTGATTGAAAAAAAAATTGGGCTTTGTATATTGTTAACACGAATCAGAAACGTATTGTCTTTAGCTTGGGATTCCCGTCGAAGCACTTTGAAGGTCGTCTTTTTTTTTGAAAGAATGTTAAATTATTCAACCAAAAAATTCGTTTTTACATTTGCTGTTGCATGGTCTCTAATTTTTTTTTGACAAAAACACTATATTTTCTCTATCTCTTTTCAAGCCATCTCGACAAGCCTTTCTCGTAGGCATGTCCATGCATCCCTCTGAAAATTGCCAGCCTGTTGCGGACACCTTTATCCCCCAGTTTGCTCATCTGTATCACTGTGGTGGGAGCTTCACCGTGTTTCCGTTGGTTTCGTTCCCTCCAAAGAGCATACATGGTTGCCTGAAACACATATTTGAAGAGAAACATGTCTAGTTTGGCACCATCATGGCTCAAAAATATTTGCAGAAGGTCACTCCTTTGATTGGTATAGCTTGTGGATAGCAGTCCCTATGTTAACCCTTTCCAAACTTTCTCTGAGAACTTACATTGGAAGAAAAGATGGTCTCTCGTTTCTAAGATATCATCACAGAGCACACATGAGTGTGGTAAGGATGAGTTCCATTTTCTGATTTTTTCCCCTGTTGTGAGCCTATCTTGTATAGCTAACCAAACCATAATAGAGAACTTCGGTGTGTTGAAAGAGAACCAAATTCCCGAGCTCCATTCTACCTTTTGATTGGCCATTCTCACTGACTTCAATGTTTCTTTTGAGCTAAAGTTTGGTTTGAAACTTCCTTCACCTCGTCGCCATATTTTCACATCAGCTTCATTTAACAGTCCTCTCTCCTTTAGGCTCTGGATTTGAGTCTCAATATTGTTGAGTGTATCAACCATGTGTCTTCTTTTGCGATGAGTTTTGACTGCATGTTCCACCGTTGCATCAAGTCTGATACCAAGGTCTATGCTCCCCCTACTTCCTGTGACATCAATAAGCCGCCCCAATGGAGACCAAATATCATACCAAAAAGACGTAGTCAGACCATTTTTTACCTCCACCTTTGCAAAGCTGGCTGCCATATCTGCACTTCAGAAGCTTTTTCCAAATCCAGGAACCAAGTGTGCTACTCTCCTTAACTGACCAGAAGGAACCTTTTCGTATCAAGAACATTTTCACCCACTTTACCCACAGAGATGAGTTCGACGAAGTGAGTCTCCAGATCAGTTTCAAACTCGATACTTTATTTGCTTCCTCAAGTGACCTCAATCCCAAACCTCCTTCCTCCTTTGGCTTACAACAATCTTTCCAAGCCACCTTTGCTTTCTTTGTGTTCAGTTCCGAGCCCGACCTGAGAAACGAAGAGTAGAGCTTGTCGATCTCTTGTATGCATTTCTTTGGTAGTCGGAAAGCTGACATCCAGAAATTTGTCAGACTGTGGATCACAGAGCCAATTAATTGTAGTCTCCCTGCAAAAGATAAAAACCTTGCATTCCAAGAACTGATGCGAGATCGTATTTTCTCTATCAATGGAGTGTAGTCACTCACTTTCATTTGCTTTGTCATCAGTGGTAAACCCAAGTAACGCACTGGTAGCGAGCCTGCTGCAAAAGAGAATTTTTCCAGCAATGATTGTTTCTCTATCTCCCTAATCCCAGCTATATAGAGAGTAGAATTTTCTATGCTTATACCAAGACCTGAGATTTCTGCAAACCTATTGAACACGTTGAGAATACCAGCCACTGATCGGTGATGCCCATCTGAGAAGACTAGAACATCATCCACAAGACACAGGTGTGTGACTTTCAGACCTTGACAGTAAGGATGAAAAACCGAACTGCCTTTCGATCGCAGCTTTATCCAGCATCCGAGATAACACTTGCATACAAATAACGAAGAGATACGGAGATAAGGAGCATCCCTGTCTCAGACCTCTCTTGCTATTGAAATACCCAGCAAGTTCTCCATTAACTTGAACTGAAAAAGATGCCAGAGTGACACATTATTCTATCCAAGCAACAAACTTATCTGGGATCCCATTGCTTTAAAAGTAGCAAATAGGAAGGGCCATTGAACTGTGTCGAATGCTTTTGAAATGTCAATCGTCAGTGCACAGCGAGATGAGACTGAATCTTTATGATAAATCTTCACTAGTTCTGAAGCTAATAAGACGTTTTCCATCAACAATCTGTCTTTTACAAAAGCTGATTGGCTTGGAGAGATGGACTTCGGTAATATTTTCTTGAGTTTGTTTGCCAACAATTTTGATATCACCTTGTAAAGAACATTCCAACATGATATAGGTCTATAATCCCGCATAAACCTAGCTTCCTCTTTCTTTGGAATCAGCGCTAAAATTGTAGAGTTCACTCACTTTGGTAGAAACCCTTTCTCAAAAAAGGATTTTATTGCTACTACAAAATATTTCCCTATGATTGGCCATGCGGCCTTGTAAAATTTGCAAGTGTATCCATCGGGACCAGGAGATTTGTTACTTGCCATTTTAAAAAGCACCTCTCGAATATCCTCCTCTCCTACATCCGCCATTAACACTCTTTGATCAGCTTCATCACATTCAAAGTCCATTAGCTCTTTTAGTTCCTCGACTGCTACGCCTTGATAGTTTTGTAATTGGTGAGCTAGAAACCCATCAAAATACTGCACCACTTCCTGTTTTATTTCTTCTTGCGTGATTGCCACTGATCCATCTTCCCTTTGAATCTCTCTAATGGAGTTTCTTACCTCTCTCCATTTAGAAGCATTGTGAAAGTGTTTATTATTGCCATCTCCTACCGCAAGCCAATGTAGCTTTGCCTTTTGACTCAGCACTTTTTCCTCTATTGAGGATAGCAAAGACCATCGCTCATATGATCTTACCTCCTTCTCAAGGTTTTCTTGCGATGGGGACATCAGTGTCTGTTGCTTACATTCACAAAGATCATTCATAGCTTCTTTTTTTTTCTCCATATGTCTCCAATCTTGTTTTTGCTCAGCGAGCGTAACAGAGGCTTCAACTCCTTCAGTTTTTTGGACAGCCGATAGATAGAAGATGTTGAGCTGAAAATCGCTGGAGAATCTGCCCAGAACTTCTCTACCAAAGGAAGAAAATAAGGAGAGTCTGCGATAGCGTTGATGAACTTGAAAGATCTCTTTGGTTTGAAAGCATCTGGTAAGATTTTGATTCTACACCGAAGGTGATCTGAGCAACCTCCTGCCTCAAAAACACAGTGTGCTTGCAAAAGAGAATTTTACCATGACGCATTCATCAGTGTTCTATCAAGCTTCTTACAAATTAAATCTCCATCCCTTTTGTTGATCCAGGTAAATTTAGGGCCCTGATAGTTCATATCGAGAAAAGAAAAATAGCGCATAACGTCTTGAAATTCTCTCATCCCAGTAGATACATGCGGTGAGTTGGTGTGACCTGAATGCTCTTCTATGTCTATAGTCTCATTGAAATCCCCCATGACAAGCCATGTTTTATTTCGGATCATTTGCGAGTCTTGATGATTTTTAATATCATCCCACAATTCTCTTCTTTTTTCCTCCTGGTTTGATCAATAAACAAAAGAACAGATGATCTCTTCTGCTAAACCTTCCATCCATATCGAGCAAGTGATCATTTGGTCACTCTTAAAGCAAGGAGTTAATCTCACTTTTGAACTCCAAACTACCCAAATTCTTCCCAGCCGACTATTTTCATAATTGGACATCATAGACCATTTACCAAAAACAGAGGCAGCAATCTTTGCGGCTTTTCCTTCTCTAACTCTAGTTTCTAAAATACACCCAAATTGCAGTGAATTTTTCTTGATCCATTCTTGGATTACTGAATGCTTAGTAGTCTTGTTCAATCCTCGAATCCAGAAAAAACCCGACATTAATGATTTCTCTTAAGCGACGTCTTCTTCAAAGTGCTAGAATCAAGATCCTTGGCCTTTTGAACTGTTGAATTTGATAAAATTCTATGATTATCCTTTGAACTTCGAGGCAGGGAAGGTCGGAGGTAGGTCCCCTTCTCCTTTTTTTTCCTTTGATTCCTCACTTTGATCTCCATTTTCCTCATATTGAAGTTCTACATCTTTGCCTTGTAGCTCTTCAATATTCTCTGTTTCTATGTTTTCCTCTTCATTATGCTCCTCTGTTTCATTTGCTTCACTCACTGCCACCTCTGCAGTCTCTCCTGATTCCACCAAACCAGCATTCTCATCGTGGTTCAGAACTTCCACTTCTTTTCTTGCACTTGTATCAATCACCGGTGTTTCTGCATCAGTACCGTTTACAACTTCCTTTCCTATTTCTCCATCTTCCTCGTCCAGACTTAAGAACAGCAAACCTTGACTGCGACAGGATATAATGCTGTTCATACTCCATTTCTTTACCCATTTTCTCTCCTGATCGACTCATTTTTCCTGGTGATACTTTTTGCCATTCATTGCCTTTTAGGCCTGAAATATCCCCCATTGGTATCCAACTCATGCACACTTCCTAAGTTCTTTTTTTCCATCTCTGCAACATGGGTCTCCGACTCTTGCGTGCTTCCTGAATTATTTTTTTGCCATCTCTGCAACATGTGTATCAGGGGAGTTATGATCTCTCATGTCAACATGCTGTGATTCCTTAGGCACCTCTTCCTGCGAAGTATCAACACTCTCTTCGCTTCTTTTTTCCAAGACCACACATGCCTTCAACGAAGAGCCCCACTTTCCACAGTTTGTGCATTTTAATGGTAACCAAGGGTATGTGAAATCAACTCGAGTGTCTTTACCTTGGAAATTGAAAGTCGTCGAGCGTGGTAGCTCCTTGGTTAAATCTTCTTTGACAAATACCTTAGCCACCTTGAAATCTACACATTGTGCTGTCTATCTAGTACTCCTACTGGACTACAGATGAAACTAAGCCCTTTCCAAGAAAACATGCTCATTGGAACATGAAACTAAGCACTTTGAAGGTCGTCAGTTCTGAGCATGTTTAACTAACGCCGATGAAGATCAATATTTTTTACATACAAGGATTGTTTCTGACTAATTCCTGTTGGAGCCCATCACGGTGTCTAATTGAATGGTGTTCTTCTCACCGGTGAACGAATTACGAGAACGTTAGGGATGTCGAGAGCATTCAATCGTCATTATTAACGCCTTCATTAACATCTCCCCACTCCTCACATGATTGATCTTATTCAATTGTGTGAATCTCCAACTATTAGGTGGGCTACTTTTTTTTTGTGAAATTCATCAGTTCATTCCTCTCAATCATTAGATCTTTAAAATTTTATAGATAAGAATGGCCAGCTTCACTGCTTAGGTGTTGTGAGGCCAGCAAAGCGGTGAGTTTACGGTGTCGACATATCGCGAAAGAGAGAAAATGGTTTAGTGTCTCCTTCAAGTTGACTGTTCAGATTTACCAATTCCAGCTTTGTTCATTAAGGCGTTGAAAGAGCCAAAGAGAAACCGGAAAATAAGTTAACATTACGCACAAGAGTAATATTCAGTTCGATTATTTCATTGAGATTGCTAGGATACTGAGGTGTAGATCTATTGCTCGAATGACTCAATTTTGGATTATTGTTGTTTTGCGTTCCTTATGTTTAACAATCCTAATCGTTTATAAATCTCAATATTATGTCTGATTTTGTTGATGCAAAAGAAATAGAAAGTTACATAGATCTCTTGCACATCATTGTTTTTCTCTTGCTCTCACATTAATCCTTCTCTTCTAATCATGATATTAATTTCTTTCTCCATTAAGCTAATCTGATATGTTGTCAGTTTAATCGTTTCCACCTTTCATGGATCTTACTTTTTATAAAAACAAATCGATGTTCATTAAAATACTTTGGATTACAATTTTGTTTCTGCGCTTTTTTTTGTTTCTTATGAACTGACCAATTTGTCTGGATTCGTTTTTTTTTTCTTTTTGTGTAAATAGGGTTTTTGTAAACTGGGAAAACACAGAAATGGTTCTTTTTCCTTTTGCATTTCTTTGTTTCCTTTTGCTTTTTTTTTTCTCTCTGTCTCTATATTAATTCTATTTGGTTTTGGTTTGAACTCTCTATATTCTATTTGTTATTGAAGTTTGTAGTATTGACGAATTTCTGATTTTTGATTAGCAATTTATACTGTCACTGTTTACCAAAAAAAAAAAAAAAAAATTTATACTGTCACTCATGCTTTTGATTGCAGTCAAATCTGTCACAAAGCAAAGATGAATAAGAAAAACAACCAATATTCATCATAGACAAATCATTTTTCTTAGGAACACAAGGACTTTTTGGAGCCAAAATCTGATAATGTTGTATTCTCAGTAAATCAGAAACATTGTCGAGGGAATCTAACTACTTTATATGTTCAGTTTAATGGTGGGCATAAGTTTCAAAAATAATATACAAGATGTAGAGAAACAGTAAGATAGAACATAACATAAAGAGTTACTATTTCATTCAAAATTTTGAAAATGAATCATTGGAAGACAGAAATATAATATGAATATAAGCTGTAAACATTTTACAAAGAAAAATAAAGAATCGATATCATAATGGTCAATCATTCACACTTAAGTTTCTTACAAAATCCATTATATTGTATAGCAAGATCGTAATTATGTTTTAGAGAACAGAAGGAAAAGTGAATGGAGAAGAATGAAAACTTTACTGCAACAGCAAATCAGAAGTATCAAACTGGCTGGTCTAAAAACTAACATGTCATACAAAAGAGAGCTCACAGCAAGTAGGATGCCACCTGCCAACACTCAAAGGTAACACCAAACACTACTAACGGGCCTTGCAAAAACGTAACGGATACGCTACCAATCCCACCCAATTTTTTTAACATATATTAACATGACATATAACTTCATGATTCTGCGTTCAATAAATAACCTTACCCAAACCATAGTTAACTCTTCCTTGACAATCTCTGTTTAGTATGTATGGATTGAAAAAACGTATAAAATAAATTTACAGTGTCTTATACTTTTTATTAACTATATCATAAACAATGTAACCAAACTAAATAGGTTATAGTTGCTCTATATATGTTGTTATAATTTAATTATGTACTAGGTTTTGACCCGCGCGTCCGCGCGGGGGTATGTTCGATGCAATAATATTTTGTTCTTGTTTGAAAAGTTTAGATTCTATTGTTTTGATGTTATTAAATATATATGTAGAACAACATGATATAATTATACATTTTAACGTTCTGCTTTAAAAGGGTGGGTTTGTTTCCTTTGTCAAATTTTTTTTTTTAAATTGTACGGGTCACATATAATGTATATCAAGTATCTTAATCATAAGAGCTGTTTTATTATTATAAATTTATAATAAAATATTATGTCGATTGATTATGATAATAAACTCATAATTCGATTAATGTATATTATTGAAGTTGTATATTTGGACAAAACTTTTAATAGGTGTGATCAGCTAAAACGATGATAAGAGGTACTCCAAATAACAATTCTTCATTATTATTTTATTTTATAAAAATGTATAGATATATATACATTATCTCCTATTCCTCAACCCCAACCATTACCATTTATTCCAAATCAAATTTGTCCAAATATAATTTGTCTTTTTACAGAGCTAGTAACAATTATAAATTTAGTTATACACACTCTTGAGAAAAACCAAGGAAAACAACTTAGTTTCTTTTCACATTATAACGATCCGACTTGTTGATGTTGGGATTAAGACTTTGTATTTTGAAACTTGTTTTTGTATCAACTCATATCGAAGAACCAATGCATGTCAATGTTACTTTTATTTAGGGAGATGCATGCAAGTTGTTTTTGATCAGTGTGTTATGAACTTTTGCATCAGCTTTTTCTTGACATTGAAAGAAACTTTATTGAAAACCATTTTTCTTGAAACAAAACTATGTGACAACACATTTAACAACAGTGTTATGATGTCTTCTACAAGACAAATATTTCTCGAAAATATTACCACCACATTGCACAACAGTGTTATTTGAAATATTGCAGAGAGTGATAGATTGTAACTCTATCTTTATTTGTCTTCTTCTATGTTCAGTCCTCCTCTGTTATTTGGTTTTTCAAGTAAGTGGATGAAACTTCCAATAAAACTCTGAAATTGCTTTCTATAAATCGTTTTATCTTTACATATACTCTTCTACTCTTTGTTATTTAAGCAATCATCTATCTTCTTCACAACACAAAGAATTAGAGTGAGAGTAGAGAAATAAAAACTAAAGAATATGAGTTCTGAAAATTCTGTGAAGAACTACAATTCGGATGACAGTGATGACCCCTACACCAAGGACAGTAATGAGGCCTCCAACTACGACGGGGATAGTGGTGACTCCAACTTAGATAGCAGCCACTATTTCTGAAACATGGATCTCGGATACTTTGTTGCTGAGCCACAACTGATGCTCGAGGACCATGCTAAGTTGAAGGAACTTTGTTTACAGCATCATAACATCCAAGCTTTCTACATTGAAGGATTGTTACAATACTTTGTCCACAAGGAAGAACGCAGAGGTCTTCGTCGTCTACGTCTAGCAGCTCTTGGAAACAACCAAAACGGTATGTTTGTTTATGGTTTGTTAATGCTTGTTCGAGGTCACTATTTTAAAGGCATTAAGTATTTGGATAAACTCAAGTGGTCAAAGAAAATGTCGACCTCTGATAAATGCTGGGAAAGTCTCAAGAACTCACTCAAAAATATCGATGTTACTATACCGCAAGACTACTATATTAACATGGTTAACCTTGCCCCACGGTCAAAGTGTGATCGTTATGACATGAAAGAGTTTTGCAAGGAGTGTTACTACTTCAAAAGGGCATACCAGTTTGTCAAAAATTACACGAATATTAGCTGAAAAACTCAAGGTCTGCTTGGTTGTTGTATTCTCGGTTTGTACTTGGTTCTTGTACTTTAAGGTCTGCTCAGTTGTTGTTACTTGCTTCAGTAATGTCGTGTGCTTGATGTTTTTATGCAATGTTATGAATGTAATGGTATGTTTGTGTTATTAATATATGCATGAATCAATGTTGTGTAAAGTGCACATGTTTTTTAAGAGATAAAATATCAATCATAATATTTGAAAGGGAAAAGGCAAAAAAATGTCTATCTGAATGTTTCTTGTGAAGTTTATTTCTCTTTAATGGTCAAAGTAGCAGATGGTTCTTCTTGGCCTTTTTACTCTCTTCTTGATCATCTATATTGCTGATTTTGTGGTTTTTCTGTCGCTTGGATCAAAGTAGTTGTATAACATATTCTCTTTAATGCTCAAAGACATCTAAACTAAATGAATTGAAGAATCAAACCGAAAGTAAAGGCTCGGATTTGATGTTTTTCCACTGCGGATGGACAGTAGCAAGAAGTGTTAAAATAGAAGCTAAGGGAGAAGAACTGAAAGATTTGTTTCTTGAATGTTCACTTATAAACAATGAAGATCTGTTTTTCATTTCTCGTGTTTGTTTAGTTTATTTTTTAAAGTATCAAGTTAAAATAGTAAAGCTTTTGTATAAGAAGTTGAAAATTGTGATTGAAACCAAAAAAATAAAATGATAAAATAGAGAATATCTAATTGTGATTGGAAGAAATTTGGATACTCCCCTTTTTGATATCTTTTAAAGGTAATGAACTTATAATTTAAAGTGGGCCAAAATATAATATATACTATGGTCTTTTTTAATGGACCGTATAATAGGAAACAGATTAGTCCGGGAAAGAAAAGCAATGTGAAAACCTAACTAACTAATGATCGACAAAATCTCATCATCGTTTTCTCTGCAATAGCCACCGAGAGAACAAATTTGTTTGAGATAGGAATTTCAGAACAGAGGAGATAAGCTTATGATTCATCCTTTCTTCGCTTCGAGTAATCTCTCCGATCTCATCAGATGTAAGTCTCTCTGGTTTTTTTTATTTTTTTTATTGTTTATTTTTTGACGAAAAGTTAAGACATCTTTATTAATGTATTAGCAAAAAAGGTGAGGCATAGACATAGTGAAGGAGAGAGGTGATCATCAATCGTATCCTGACATAGCATAGGTGTGGCACATGGATCATGTAAGCTTGTTTAATGTACGTTTTCTGAGATAGCTATGAATCTCTCATAATTTTTATATATATATATTTCTGATATAGGACGTCGTGAGTATCAAATACCAGTAATCAAAATGCAAAGGAAGATAACAACCATGACATGAGAACAGAGTTATTACACGGTTAGTAATCACTTCACTGTTGAAACTATTTACTTAGGTGAAAGAAAAGTAGGATTGTGAAGAATAAGTGGTTAGATTAGAGAACCCTGGTTAAGTTGATGTGGTTTTAAATTAATAAATTGAATGCATATCCATCTCGACAATCAAAATGATAACAATATCAAAACTTCGAAATATCCAAATATAAATAAGAAAATGTAAAGAAAATTACTATAGAGCATCGGTTAAAGGTTGTAGAAAACTTCTTTGAAGACTACATTCTTAGTTGTTTTCTGTGATTTTCCATCTTCGTCTAAAATCAGAACTTTCAAACCCTTTTTCGAAGTCACTCTAGAAACATCAACATATAACTGACCATGTGAAAAGACGGGTCTTGGTAGATAAAGTCCTACTTGAAATAGTGATTGCCCTTGACTCTTGTTGATTGTGATTGCGAAAGCCACAGCAAGAGGGAGTTGCCTTCTCCTCATTTTGAAAGGTAATCTGGTGTCAGAAGGGGCTATCAGCAATCTAGGAATATCCACCGTCTCCCCAACCCTTTCTCCTGTTATAATTCTAGCTTGAACCATAAAATCCATTAGCTGAGTTATCTGCAGCCTTGTCCCATTCATTAATCCCTCGGTAGGAGCTATGTTTCTCAGAACCATAACAGGACAACCAACCTTCAGTCTAAGACTATGGTTTGGTAAACCAGGAACCTTAATTGTGTTTAGAAAATCAGCACTAAGAGCCTCATTATTCACAGCACCTGTATCAGAGGGATCAATGCTATCAGCACTGTTATAAATTTTTTCTTCACCTGAAATAGAAAACATATATTTGGAGAGTAAGAGTTAACACAAAGAAATTATAATCAAAAGAAAAAAGTATTGTAATATACCTTGTAACTTGTCCAACATATATTCATTAACGCTATTAACATCCTCGTTAGTTGGACAGAGGATAGCTCTCTCTTGAAAGAACTTGGCCTCTTTCTTTTCATGCAATGAAGTTGCTGTGCCATAAATCTCTTCGCCAATTGCTTCTATAGGATCGTCACAGTCGCTAATCAAAAATTCAGAGGGAATATCTATCTCTGCCTCACCATCATTAGGCTCTGAGAGTTTACCATCACCAACTTTTAATATCCACTCAGAAAATTCTTGAAGATCCCTTGCCTCTTCTGGTGACAATCCTGCTGATACCAATCTCATATTCTTGGAGAGCTTAAGCACTTTGCAATGCTTCCAAAGATAAGATGAGTTAAGTGACGCCATAACTATTTCAGCTCTTCCAGCACCATTTATAACAGGCAAAACCTGCCTAAAATCACCACCAAAAACGATAACCTTTCCACCGAATGGTTGTGTCTTGTGTTTTCCAATAATATCAGATAAACTTCTATCCAAAGCCTCAAAACAATGCTTGCTCATAGGCGCTTCATCCCAGATCATAAGTGATGATGCTTTCACTAAATTAGCTTGGTCACTTCCATGTTTCATAGTACATGAAGAAAATTCGTCTGGATTTAGAGGAATACCGAATCTGGAATGAGCTGTCCGGCCACCTGGCAACAACAGTGATGCAATGCCGCTCGAAGCCATGTTTAAAACAATATCTCCTCTAGATCTGATAGCTGCAGAAAGCAATTTCCATTGGAAAGTTTTCCCTGTTCCACCAAAAACACTAACAAAAAACATTCCACCATCTCCTTTATTAACAGCGGAAAGAATCTCTTCGTATATCTTTCTTTGCTCGCAAGTCATCTTCGGAAGATCGTTTTGAAGAGTCTCTAACAAAGATGAACGCTCATAGCTGCGTTCGTCTAGCACCAAGACATTTTCATCATCGCTACATGTCTTTGGCGGCCTAGGCATAGATTGAAACCTTGCCAAAGAAGTTCCTGATCGCTTCAAGATTTTTTCAATCTCAAGTAAAGCATACTTCTTTTTGTCGTCATCACTAAGCAACAGACCTATAATCAATATGAAAAAGGCACAAAAGCAAAATAAATTATAAGTCTAGTCTTTTAAATTAATGTTTCTAAATTATACTATATCTCCTACATTTAAAAACATACCTGGTCTATTAAAATTCCTTCTCCTAGAGTGCTCGATATCTTCAGATAAAAACATCCAAGTGTTTTCCCATACTGACTCCGGCTTAGTTAAAGTGTTACTCATAAGCATCATAACAAACACTTTCCGTAGCTCACTTGCTGTACTATCAAAACTTCNTCGATATCTTCAGATAAAAACATCCAAGTGTTTTCCCATACTGACTCCGGCTTAGTTAAAGTGTTACTCATAAGCATCATAACAAACACTTTCCGTAGCTCACTTGCTGTACTATCAAAACTTCTTCTTACTATGTCATCAATGTACTCCTGATCATCATCTAATAGCCCACGAGCATAACATGCTTCTTTGTAGCTCGCATAGAGAACATCTTCATATGTTTTAATGTCCTCATAACTGGTGGGTCCTCTAACAACATTCAACAATACACGCAAGTAATAAGCATCTTCCTGGGTCCTAGGAGCATAGTTAATCCTCCCTAAAGCAAATCCTCGTTTCCTCCTGTTGAACTTCTTTGCTTTTTTGTCGTAAGTATAGTAGTTTGGGATCTGAGAATAGGTCAATGTTTTTGAGAAGGAGTCAATCTTGTTCAACTCAAACCAAGCTAAGAACATTGTATTCTGAATGAGCTTGCGGGTGACAACTGCTTGCAATTTGTCTTTCCCTCTGAATGTAATAACTTGCTTTCCGTGGAGATGGAAACTAAGCTTCTCAACAGCAGTTGATCGATAGTGAATAGGAAATTTGAATATTCTCCATGTTCCTTCACATGTTGAAACATATCTGAAAAATAAAACCATACATATAAAAATCGCAACTTACATAGTTTAGAGGTATACTGAAAACAAAAACAATGCTAATATTACCTGCAATCAAAGAATTCCTTGAGTTCATTCCTTTTCTTCTCAAGCTTCTCTTTAGTAATTTCAACATCTCCTAACTCACTTGCAACAATGTGGTCTGGGGGTTCAACAGCAACTGTGACATGGTCCTGTCCTTTATTAATGTATTTAAATAAATACTTTATAGACCCAACTTGGTTGCACCACTCAACATTGATATGAGCTCTGTAAAGAAGAGATAATTTCCGGTTATAAGGAATGACATTCCGATTGTCACATCTCACTCCATTCTTCATAACAAAGTTTTCTGACTGATCACGCCTTCTGTAAACCGGAAATCCTTCTTTATTAATAGTGGTCTTCTCAGCATATGATTTAGGATATGAATTAGAGCAACGACCATTCTCCATGCATGGAGAATTAGAATTAGCTCGTCCACATGGACCATGAATCATCATATCCTTAATGACCTCATACAGCTTTGGTTCTTCCTTCTTGTTAGGAATCTCAGCTGAAATGATGTTGTCAATATCGTCTGTTGTAAGCTTTTTTACCTTCTTCATGAATAAGAGAATGTGAGCATGTGGTAATCCCCTTTTATGGAACTCAATTGTATACATAGCTGTTTATAAAAAAAAAATTCAGTCATAATTCATATAAAATGCAAACGTATGAAGTATAATTTAAATATATACAGATCAGACAGGTTCAACGATTCAAGTTTGATCTTGAAAATCCTACAGATAATGTCTGATCTGTCTTCAGCCTTTAGCTTCCTCTTCTTAACATATCTTGTGATCTCTGGCCATTTGGGATTACATGTGAAAGTGATGAAGAAATCAGGGAATCCAAAATGCTTACATATTGCCATAGCATCCAAATAACAATTCTTCATATATCTAGAACTCCCAACGAATGAAGCTGGTAATGTAAACTCAGATCCTTGCTCATTCATATCTACTTTCCCTGCATTCTCAGACTCTTTAATGGAGTCATAACTATCTGATCTCAAAGAAGGCTGGTTTAACTTCAAATATCTCAAACGATTAGACTCAATAGTTGTGAATGCATCGACCACAAACTGCTGAAATAGCCTTCTAGAATGTAGGAGATGGTGAGATTCGTTCGTACGCTCATGCAGGCGAAAACAAAACCACTGCCTCATACTGATATTAGGCTTCTTCTGTTTTTTCGTCTTTTATGTTGCTCCTTTCTTAATACCAAGTCTGAATCCATCTTCACCATATGTAAACAAAAGAGGATATTGAAGTGCAAGATAGGAAGCATGAATCTCATTTATTCTCAGTAGTTTTCCTGAATTTTGTTGTAGAACAATATCCATTCTATCCATATCAAGACTAAAATCTCCAGGAATAAGCGCAGCAACCTCTGAAGCTGTGGGTGTGTCATATGTCCTTCCATCCTTTAACCTCTCACTAACAATCCTCATATGAAAAGAATTTTCAGGATCTATGTTGAAGCGGTCCCTTGCTGATCTAAACTTTTTAACATAGGGATTGACTTCATCCAACATCTTCATCAAAGAGTCAATAATATCTTCCCTGAGATGATTCTTTTTCTTGACCTGGAATTTCTGTTTACCAGAGCTATAAAACAATTTTAAAATACCAATGTTAGTAATATACCATTAAAAATCACAGTTTTATAAAAAAAAAAAAATTATACCTTAAACACTTTGCTCTGTTTTCAACTTCATTCTCTATGTCAACAATATATAGCTGTCCAAACTTTGGTTCACTTCCATCTGGAGGTGTGATACCTGCACCCAATAAATGGTAATTTTCTCCTTGAAGCTGGAACATATCAGGTCCTCTACCTTTTTTCAAAGACCTCTCTACTCTTCCACCAAGAGAAGTGAAGGAGAAGACCATATTGTAGGGTCTTATATGTTTTTGAAAATGTCTGCTTCTTGGATCATCTCCTTGCAAGAGTTTTTTTAGCACTGTTGGTGGTTCTTTCAACAACGGCAATCTCACTTGTCCTTGCATACAACATAATGAAAATGTAGGATTCTTTGCGTTTCTCCGCTTGTTAAGCCGCTCTCCATACCACATGATAGCACCACAATGAGAACAGTTGTAGTCCGGATCACCTTCATCTAGATAGTCTACAAAATTTCACATCACAATAGAAACATGTAAATAAGACAATATATGAACATAAAACGTCTTNTCACTTGTCCTTGCATACAACATAATGAAAATGTAGGATTCTTTGCGTTTCTCCGCTTGTTAAGCCGCTCTCCATACCACATGATAGCACCACAATGAGAACAGTTGTAGTCCGGATCACCTTCATCTAGATAGTCTACAAAATTTCACATCACAATAGAAACATGTAAATAAGACAATATATGAACATAAAACGTCTTTTTAGTGAAAGAAAACTATCAGAATCAATACCGAAGGATTTAAAAGCATTTAGTGTAGATGGTTTTCGCGCATTCACAACAGCAACAGTGTGTTCTGAATTAGGTGCCACTCTCACTCTCTCGTTTGGCTCAACCTCGGGCTCAAACTCCATAGGATCATCTAAGTCAGTGTCCTCATTTTCCGTATCAGTATTCTCTAGAGAAGAACAATCAAAGACTTGCTCGCTATCTGTATAAATGATCCCTGGGAAACAAAAATAAAAATCATATTTAAGTGGAAAATTATTTAAAAATCCTCACGTCACTTGATAAAATATTGGCTACCTCCAAACAGATCAGTTCCGACTAATCCATCCTCTTCTTCTATGGACTGATCTGGCGCATCAAATGTAGATGGGGATGAACTCCTGTTTTTTCTTCTCAGATGTGCTATATTAGTAATGTCTTTCAATACATTACTTTCACTTGTTGTTCGATGGCATGGCTTCATAGCTTTGAAACTCCTCTTGTGTAGATCCTCTGTTATAATATTAAAGAAGGTTGAAATGAGTATGAACAAATTAACATGTTAGACAAAATAAAAAAAATAAACCAAACAAACACTTACTCGATAATGAGGTTAAGCAACTGTTAGACACTGGGGTGTCATTGACCTGGTCTTTTATCTTTTCTACACCTTAGAAAGATTTGAAAATGAAACAAATATTACAGAAGTTGATGATTGTACATAATGATAGTTAATTGGTCATTCTAGATGAATCACTTACCAAGGATATATCTCCTTTTATTTAAAGGTGTTTGTGGTGAAAGCTTGCTTATTTGTTGATATGGAGGAATAGTGTAGCTTGGAACTATGCGATTCTCAATATTTTCAAATAGTCTATAGTAAATAGAACTTAATGGAATAGGATGATTTGACATGGGATTATGAAAACTCTGACTCTCTTCAAGGTTAGGCATATCAGTGAATGATGTTTTTTTTTTTTTTGGCTGTGTCAAATCCTATTTGGACGTTTCCTCTCTTCCTATTCATCACTTGAGAATGATGAAGAAAACTGTTCTTGTACGACCAGAAAGAAAAAAGAAGAGTGTGAAGAATGGGTTAGCTCATGATAAGATTTGCATTTAGTGAGGTAATCTCCTATTTTTCGGGTTGTAATTTGAGATTTCCAATATTTACTTTGCTTAAATGTAGGAGAATAGTTAAAATTAGGATGCTAATTTAGGAATTATTTAATAAACTTCTCTAACATTAATTTTTCAATCTATAACATTTATAGTCGAATTTACTCAAAATCTGCATGTAAATTGATATTGTCTTTGTTAGTAAACATTTTTGTCTTGTAATTTATTCTTTATGTTAATCATAATAAAATTTGGACTCACAGATGCGTTGAGAAGAAGATAGACCAGAGTCGGCCATTCCTACTCTTTTATACAGGTTCACTCTTCTAAACAATTATACTCTTTTGTCAATTTTATCTTTTAGAACTTCGCTTGTTAGTATAGTTTTACTTTAGAACTATATGAGTTGATTGGTTAGATAGGCTCTTGTGTGAACTGAATAAATTGTTTAGATTAGTAAAAACAATTGATGCATCTGATATTTAATAAGTTTAACGTAATCGCATTTTAAAACCCAGCTTATTATTAAATATAGGAAAATCAAATAACACCAACAAAATTAAAAAAACAAACAAAGCTTCAAAGTTTAAAGAAACTCAAAAATCAACAGCATAACAACAACTTGAAAAATAAAGGGAAGGAATTTGATATTGGAAATAGGCCATGATCTTCAGTCTAATCGGTCTTCGTCTTCTCTTGTTTGATTAGCTTGGTGCATTGTTTCTTCGAAGAAGAGGTTAGGTCCTGTAGGTCATAGTCATCGTCTTTGCGCTTAGTTATAGGAGTAGGACACTCATCAGAGGAAATTTGATCCAACATCATGACCTAACTCATTTAAATTTAAGAATTAGATTAGACTCTATGATAATGCACACACGGATCAAACTATAATGCAAAAAGCTTAATACAAAAAAAAATATACTTACAGATCCAGATGACATGGTAGAAGAAGTTGTGACCATATCAGAATTTGATTGAGAGTCATTCTCGATAGAAAAAACTTTATCTCCAGAACAAACCTCTAAAAACAACAAAAGTGTCTGATCCATTTGTGACATTGTCTGAGGTTATGGAAATCCCTAAACAGAAAGACTTTCCGATCAAACTACGAATAGGTTGTGGTAGCAGCTCTGGATCTTCAATCTGTTATAAATAAAATAATATATGAGGATCGAATCTAAACAATTATTGTGGGGGAAAGTTACTGCAAAACAAAAAATCATATCAAAATATACCTCCTCATAAGAGCCATCCCATAATTCTTCAGCATCCACTCCAACTATGGACTTACCAACAGAGTCTAGCAACATCACAGTACATGTTGCAGAGTCATCCTTCACAACCAAATGTAGGTTGAATCTAAAATTTGATATTTAAAATATAGGATATAGTAAGAATACTTGAAGCAAGTAAGATATGTGACCTCGCAGGAATTAGTTTAATTAAATATCATCACTTACTTGGGTGCCACGTTATTGATATTAGAACGACAAAGTTCACAGCGAAACAAAGGCTTATCTTTTTTGTCATGCTTCCATAATCAACTTTAGGAATCTTATTCACACGTTTTCGGTGCCGGTTACAACCAATGTAGAACCAAGACTAATCTGTATCAATTGCTTCAACAGTACATATGATTTTGCAAATCTCCACCTAAGGGCGTTCAGAAAATTAAAATCCATTTGTATTCAAACTTTGATAACCATAATGTTTCACATTTTTATTGTAGAAAATGTAACATGTACCTGTTTGGCCTCAGCGACCTCTGAAATTGTTTTGATCTTAGCAAGATCCCAATCATAAGCAATTCTCTTACCATCCTTCTTTCCAGATGGTTTTTGGACCAGAGAAACAGAGAGGTCATCATTTGTGAGCCTAAATTGCATTAAGATCAATCACATTTTTATATTTAAGTTATATAAGATAGGTAGGTAATAGTATATAAATCTTAACAAAATAAATACCTCTGAGTTAAATCAGTAACTTCTGGGATCATTGCATTCAGGAACACACGTGAAGCATCAAAAGCATTAGTGATTTGCATCTCTCCTAATAATCATTAAACATAGGCTCTGAATTAGAACATATCAATAACTTCTGGGATCATTGCATTCAGGAACACACGTGAAGCATCAAAAGCATTAGTGATTTGCATCTCTCCTAATAATCATTAAACATAGTCAAAACAAATACCTCTAAATTCCTTGATTTTTGCAAACCTGATCAAACAAATAATTGGTTGATCTTTGCCAGCCACAGAGAACGGTTCAAGTTGCTCGGCATATGGTCCCCATAGACAACATGCAAGATTGTTTCCTCTGAGGATAATGAAACATGTTATTTAGTAAACGAAGCAGGCATAATAAAATGTAGAAGATAACGAAACCAAAAAATGTTGTGAGAACAAACCCTTCATCAACTATGCGAAACTGAATCCTCTTTCTATCTTCGCCAGAAACTTGAACAGTCTGTACATCACCAAGATCATGAATTCTTCCAATCACATCTGTGAGATAGAAAAACGAAACATAGCTAAGGACTTATATCAATGAAAACATGTTTCTAAAAAATATCAAAATATAACGGAAATTGAGATTACCTATGAGAAAAGAAGGTTTTTGGTTCCATTTTCAATTTCATCGTAATTAGCAAGGGATAGAAACATTCTATCATCAACTAACTCTGATCTTGATATCACAGCGTCTTCTGCTATTACCATCTTGTATTTGTAGTTGGTAGTGCGATACTGACCACCAGCATTGGTGACAGAAACATGTTCAATGACTCCCCATGAATCTACAGGTAATAGGCGTTGAATTCGTTGCATGAGAGATCTTTTGCTAGTAGCATGTTTCTTGTTACCCTAAGAAAAAACACAGTGATATTAGATAGATTTATAACATTAGTAATACAGTGAAACGAAGAAACGTGTGTTAGAAAACTTACCCATTGATCTGCTAAGACCATCTCGAAAGTTTCACCTGCATAAGGCATATTTTGCTTCCATGAGTGTAAACATTTCACCTGAATTCTCCAGTTGTCTTTGAATGGCCTGAGTTTTGTGAGAGGAACAAATGTCGTCATATTAGACATGTTGAGGTTTTGTGTTTTCTTTGATACGTTTTGAAGAGTAGGTGTTGAGATATATATAGTTGTGATAAGAAAGGAGATCCAGTTAGGTCATTACGTATTGCATAGTAGATTTTGGTAGTTATAATTTAAACACAGAATCAATGGCAAAATCTTTAATTTGTATTATTTTAGAAAATCGAATATTCGATGTTTAGATATCCGAAAAACTTGGTTGGCAAGTTTTTTTAATGATAATTACGTGATCATATCTATCTCAAAGCTTTGCAAATCTAAACTATTAAATGGTAAAAAATATTCTGTTTTGATTTGTATACGATATCTTCTCAAACTGCACCTTTTCGCAAGTCTTCCTCGTCATTTGTATGTATAGGCAGTTAGAAGATCTGGGCCATCATCAATTTATAAGCCCAAAATACAATGGAAGGGTAACGAAATTTGTAAAAGAAATAGGCAGTGGCATAGATACGTAATATTTGTGCAACTCTTAGGGCTATTTTCTATTTGTACTTCTGCCTTAATAGTTTAGATAATAAAATTATTGTAAGGATTATATTTTTATAAGGTAGTCAGTAATATATATTTCAGAATTTAATTAATTATGTTGATACATAATAATAACCTATAAGATTTTAACAAACATGTATATGTATAAATAGCAACGATATTTTTATTTTATTTATCTTAAACAACATTTTATTTTATGTATTTTAAGATAGTTTAGTATAATGAAGAAATTATTTCTGTTATATCATATATATCATAAGTTTTAAGAATAATGTGTAAAAATAATTTAATTCATGAAACAAATATATAACTGAGAGCAATAATAACTTCACTATACTTAATTAAATTGATTGTAATTTATATTTAATCCAATCGATTGTATTTTTTAAAAAATCTATGTAACTTATAGTTATATTTAAACTAGAATAAATATTGAAGAAAAATAAATATATTTTTAAATATATAGTAAAATAAATAATTAAATTGTTAGAAATTTAAGTTAATATTACTGTTAATTAAAATAAATCAAACATTTTAAATAAATTTATATTAATAGTTCTTTATTCATCCCTCTTTAGGATGGGTCTACCCTAGTTTTTTTTTTTAACGCTGGATTGTATTATTAAGCCATTTAGGCAAATAGTTTTACACATTGAGAATTGGCAAAAACAATATAGAAAAGAGATACACCAGTAGGGATCCAAAGTAAACTAACACATCTATTAGTGTATAGATGACTAAAGATTTTCATGTGAAAACTCCATATTTGCTTCTGAAATAGTTGAATCTCAGAGGAGATAATCTTCGTATTAATCCAGAAACACCACGCTTCAGACTTAGTTGAGAACGATTGCTACTCTCTTTTTATTACTCAAGTAAGAGCCAACGAGAGAAGACGACTCTTTATATTTTTCTATTGATAATAATAGAGCCAAAGAGATTACTGTTCCATAGAATTTCATGTTGTCTTTCGAAGTAACCATAGAGTACAGCAAAAAATCCATCACCATCAAATGTAGAACCATCAACGATTGAAGCCGGTAAGACCCGTTGCCACCATCCGCAGTAGATCTGTCAATTACTTTTTCTAAACGTTTCAACTGAACCGAAATTTTTTCCATTCCAAATCCATTGGAAAAACCATACAAATGAACAATCCAAAATTTTGCCAGATTCAAAATAAATTGGCAATCAAACAAACTAGAAGACCATAAAGAAAACATATCAAAAAATAGAAATAAGAAGAATTAAACAAGCCAATGTCGGAGCTATAAAAGCTTACGACCATCGGCTTGAAACTAAAAAAATCTCTCTTTTTTTCTCTCTTGACGGCTCCGGTCTACCCTAGTTTTTATGAATAAAGAAAAGTGTAACGTGACACACATTAGTCATTGGTCGGCCACTTAACATATTTTTCTAACTCTTAAGACTTAAGACATCAAAGATTTCACTTTAACATAACAAAAAAGGAAATTGACTTGTTAACTCTTAAGACATCAAAGAGAAGCAAAGAATCAAATCCTATTTACGAAGAAAGAAAAGTCTAACGTGTGACACCTAAACATCTATCTCTCTCCATTCTTCTTCTTGTAGAGCACATGAAACACCACCACCGTCCTTCCGACGCGACGCCGTTTGGTACTGAAAGCCTCTCTAACTCTAATACAGTTTCTTCACCTCATCACCGTCCTTCAGAAACGACACCGTTTGGTACTCAAAGCCTCTCCACAACAGTGTCTTCTTTCTCCGAATCAAAAAAGAGAAAATGTAACTCAGAGAATCATATAGCCGGAAATAGCGCCTCCGCTCCCTACGGTCGTTGTTATTGCTCAAAGAAAAGGTATTTAATTACAAGATTCGATGACTCAACACTTCAAAGTTATGTCTTGTCGTAATAGATTCGACCTAAATGGTTTCTTGTACGCTACAAGAAAATAAAACAGAGGAGAGTGATTAAGGTTCCGGCGATAAGTGCTAAAATGCCTGACGTTCCTCCAGACGATTATTCATGGAGAAAATACGGACAGAAACCAATCAAAGGGTCTCCATATCCAAGGTACTTAATAAAGATTCCATTTGTGTAAGATCGAAACTTGTCGGACACGGTACTGAATCTTGGTTTCTTGATTTGCCGAAAACAGAGGATATTACAAGTGCAGTAGCGTAAGAGGTTGTCCAGCTCGTAAACACGTGGAGAGAACAGCAGATGATTCGTCCATGTTAATTGTTACTTACGAAGGAGATCATAATCATCCTCTCTCCGCCGCTGATCATAATCATCCTCTCTCCGCCGCTGATCTCGCCGGCGTTGCCGTAGTTGATCTCATTTTGGAGTGGTATTGAAGGAAAAAAGAGTCTTTCAGGCTTATGATTAAAATTAGATCTTTAGTGGAGTTACTTCTCTTCTTATTCTGTTTTAAGTGACTGAAACTATGAATCATGTAATCAAAAACCTTCCGGAAGATAAACATTCTAGCTAAAATAAAAAAGTTCGATTCATATTAGTTTTTTTCGTTTTTATTTTTCAGTTATCGTTTTTGTCATATGGCCATTTGAAGAGTTTTTTTTTTTTGAAAAAGGGAGAGCTTGGGGTCAACTTTAAAAGTTCGGTAAAGGAGATGGGACGTGGGGTCAGAATCTTTTCGGAATATATCTTCGAAAATTTATTAATTAAAATACTAATTACCATAAAATATAATTAAAGATTAAAATTAATTTAAATTTTAAATTAAATTTATAAACTAAAATTAAAACCATATATAAATTTAGTTATATTTAATGATAATAAAACTGATTAATGTTGTTAGTCATAAAAATAAGAACATTTATAATACTGAAAGTAAATCAAGAGGATTTCAAAAAATATCTCATATTTTAATTGTATTGATATATATATTCTAATAAGATATGAATAAGTCCAAAACTTAAATGAAAACATTGATAAATAGATAAAAAAATAGGACTGTAATTTAATAAATTAGATTATTTAAAATTTAAATTGCAAAATATAGAAAATTAATATCACTAAAATGTTTAAAAGGGAGCAAACTATATCCTAACAAAAATTTACTAATAATCATGATTAATACCTCCAAATTGTATATATTATATCTGATTTTATTTTAACAAATAAATATATATATATATATATAGAACTAATGTAATTATGAATTTTATTGGTATAATGTATAGATAATAAGCCATATATTTCTATTTCACAAATAAGTATTTATTGATCAACAAAAAAAACACTAAATTATTCTACATTCTAAATCCTAACCCCAGTTATAACCCTAAATACTAAATATTAAATTCTAATGAATAAACTCAAACCGGAATAAAAATATATTGTTAATTTTCATTATTTTGATAATTTTATTTTTAATGTCACTTTTTGAAAAAAAAATTGAATAAGTACTATCTTACAATATTTGTTCTGTATAATTCCATTATTATTTCAAATATGTAATAGATACTTATAAAAGCTGATATCAACTTATCTTTACATGCATAGAGTAGGTGATATATTTATTTGTTCTATTATATGATTCAAAAAGACGAATTTCCTTTTTATTTTTAACACAAGACTATTTTTATCCTAAAAATGGATCAAAACTCCAAACCAATTCAGTTGAACAAAATAAACATAAATTATAGTAGAAGGTAAGTTCCGACCATGGCGTGAAACTTTGTTGGGCATTGTAATTTTTGGCCTTAAGATATTTTGGATAGCATTTGATCAAAAAAAAAGAAGATATTTTGGATAGCAAAATTGTAGAAGTTCTTACATCATAGAAATTTCTCCATGTGTGTAGTGAAAGTCAACTATTTTATCGGTATAAATATCATCTTCACTAATTGAGAACAGTCTCCTACAAACACCTTTTCATTAATATGAAGAATACTCATGCATTGCATAGCCCAAAATCAAAGTTTTACATTCTATATGTAAAGTTGATAGACTTTTACGGATATTCATAGCATCCATTATACTATCAACTAGGTGTTTTGCCCGCACTTGCGGGCTTAATAATTTTACTAATATATAAAAATAAATATATAATCAATTTATGTAAATTATAGTTCATAGACTCAAAATATTTAATAATAAACTAAACAAATTCTTTCTATATATAAAATTTTTCATCATCATATAAAACATTTAGTAATAAACTAATAGCATTTTTAGACATAACAAAAAGTATAAAAATTATCTTTAATAATGTTTTGGATAACTAAATATAAATTATCTATACATAAATTCTTTGCGAATTGACTTTTCATATTTAACTATATATTAACAAATAGAATAAGTTTTCAACGTTAATAAAGACTTTATAACACAATATAAAAAAGTTAGGTAAAGATAATTATCAAATTCATGAGATTCATTTTTAATTTAGAATTAATTATATGTTAACAAATATAATTATTTTTCAAAATAAAGACTTTATCCCATAATATAAAAAAATTAAAATAAGGATAATTATCAAATAAATGAAATTCGTTTTTAATTTATAATTAATTATATATTAACTAATATAATTGTTTTTCAAGGTTAATAAAGACTTTATAACCCAATATAAAATAGTTTTAGATAAAGATAAATCTAAAATCATTGAAATTCTTTTTTATTTATTTTTAAACAATATTAACCGCTCTGACTTTCAACGTGAGACTTACAAAATAATCAGCAAGTTCACTTAAATTTTATAATTGAAAATATATTTTTAAGATAACAATCTAATACAAAAGAATTAACATATTTTCTAAAAAATAAATATTATTAATATAAATTCGTTTTTATTTTATAATAAATTATTAAAACATGAAAATAAGCAAAATAACCTAAAATCATGGAGAAGTTGACAACCAAGCAAATTTACTTCTCAAATAATGTTATGGATAGACCCTTCTTTACTGTAAAATCATCATTTTCTATAATAATATCATGTTCTTTTCATACTCCATCTATATAGCACAAACTGATATCTCTCAAAATACAGACTGGTTTGATGTCTAGAATATTCTTGCACATCTTGCGAATCCTTAGTTTGTGTCATTTTGTGCTTCATCCCATAAATTTTTTTTTTCAATCTCCGAGCCTCGTATAATTTATTGCAGATTTCTAATTTTATTATTATAGATCATGTCATTTTTGTTTTCCAAATATATCACAAGATTCATGGAAAATAACTTAAATCAGGTTGTTTTGGAAGTTTCTAAAACAGATAATCCATATTAATATAGACGAAAGTACTCGGAAAAATCTCGAATGTTATATTATTTTAGAAAGGATCCAGATTTAGTTTTTTTGTTGAACATTTAAAAATAAAATGATTAATCGATTCTTCCTCTACTCCACAAATGGTACATTGAGTATCACACTCAATACAACAAGAGCTTTAATTCTTTGTGACTGATAGAATATCTGATTGCCAACGATCTAACAAGCCACCAGAAACCAAGGAGCTCTCTTAGGGGTCCACCACACTGAGACCCATCTGAAACTGAGAAAGGGAGAACCACCTCTGGAAACTACCTATCGACTATTCTGTCTTCATGTCCATTAACCAAAAGAAGGAGGGGTGGGAGGCTGCCACACGGTCCAGCGTGGAACACGACATACCAGAAAAGCTTCCATCCAAATTGAGAAGCAACAAAAGTGTGAGAAAAAAAAGTGTGAGATGCACGTTTGCTCTAAAACTTTTGGCTGATTCAACGACAATAAATAGATAAATAAAATAAATAAGTAAACACGGATATTCGATCTATGTCTATCTATTTTGAGTTATTTTTGGGTTTACCTTTTATGATGAATCTCTAGGTTCACCAACCAATAGGATTGTGTTATTACATATTTAATATATTTTTAAAAAAGTAAATAAAATATTTTCAAATAATATTATGTTTTTAAAATAAAAATGTAAAAATAGTAATAGTTTCAAAAGAGAAAAAAATATTTTTAAACATTTTAAAGGCCATCAGCCAAACACTAAATCCTACCCTTGGATAAATCCTAAATCCTTGGGTAAACTGTAAATTCTTGGGTAAACCCTAAACTCTTGGGTTAACCATAAATCCTTGGGTAAATCATAAACTTTTGGATAACTCTTAAACATTAAATCAAAAACACTTAACACTAAATATTAAAACACTAAACTCTTAATTATAACCCCTAAACCCTTAGATAAAAATAAACTAAAATTAAAATATTTTTAACGCCGTCAGCAAAACACTGAACTCTAAATACTAAATTCTAAACCTTAAGATAAACCATAAACCCTAGGGTTTACAATTATCCATGGGTTTAGAGATTAGGATTAAGAGTTTAGTGTTTTTAAGATTTAGTGTTTAAGTTTTTGATTTAAGGTTTAGGATTTATATGAGGGCTTAGGGTTTACCCAAGAGTTTATGGTTTAGTATTTTGTTGATGGCCATAAATATGTTTTAGGAATTTTTTTTTTTTTTTTGCAGTTATGACTATTTTTATCTACTTATACCTTTATTTTAATAATATAATATAACTTGACAATATACTATTTCGTTTTTTAAAAGATATTAAATATATAATATTATAATTATATTGGTTGGTAAACCCAAGAATAAGTCTAACTTTTTATTGCTGTCAAAGATTTTGTTTGGAAGACTATGGAGTCGTTGCCAAGATTTGCTAGTCAGTCACTGGAATCTGTAAGCTGTACAATTTTTTGAAAATAGCCATTAACGGCAGAACTAACTTCACGGAAGATGGTTCTCCTAATTTTGTGCTTTCTGTCCGGCACGAGTTCTCTCTTGGTAGGAGCGAATGAAGAGTATCATGCAGTTGCTCGGATTTGTGAGATGGCAGAGCCTATGGCAAATAGTAGTGGTTAGAGTCTTTTGGGAGTCAGATATTCATATGGAAACTGGCTTAAGGTACAGGACTCTCCGAGGTGACTTGTTTTGATGGTACACTGTTGATGAAACTATCAGCTGATCTTGGACACACCGGCTAAGTGAAATCGTAGATAACAAATGTGTTCGTCACCGATTTTCATCGGAGATAGGAAGCTTTGGCTTCCCTAGTCTTCTTTCCATGCCCAGGTCTCCTTTCTTGTTTCAAATTTGTTCTTACTGGATTGTTCTTTGTTTTTTCCTAGTAGCTAAATCACCACCGTCTCTCTGGCTAAGCCGGATTGTAACTATTCCAAATTCCTTTTTGGATTTGGTTTATTAATGAATCTCAATTAGAAAAGAAGATGTACATATATAGATCCTGTAATAGACGCACAAGTACAAAAAACACAGTAGTTTATTGCAACTTGCAAGGTTAAAAAAAGTAAGAGGAAGCAATCTTTTGACTGAAACCATTTTAGACATGTATGCTCATGAATCATGATTGTTCTAAGCTAGAGATCATATCATGTTAAATATTAGTTTCTTCCTCGAATTGTATTTGAACGCAAGACCTTTCTGATTTTTCTTCATTAGATAGCAAAGTGGTATCAGCGATGATATCGAACAGAAAATCAAATGATATTAAGAAACATTATAATGTTCATAAAATAACGAATTATAAATCTTAACTCGACTACTGTATAGATTGCAGTATTGCACAATGCGTACAAAACGATATAGAAATCTCGGTGGCCGTGTTTTTATGTGTATTTTTTTTTTCTGCATAAGGAAAAATATATAGTGGCAGAAGAGAAGTTGTCGTGTTTGAACATGTGATACCGTTACGGTTGGAGTTTTGTGAAGGGCGAAACAGATGAGATTAAACCTTCGAGACACCTAGGTGTCTTCTTTTTTGTGAGCACACCTAGGTATCTTTTTGTTCCATTTTGGTCTCTTTTTGACCCTCCCCGACTCTATATTATAATGGCTTTAGATTTCACTGATAAACTTTTTTTAATTAATTAAAAGTTGCCGACGAACCTAGGCATAATCAACTAACTAGATTTTGATCCGCGCTTTTCAAGCGCAGAAAAATTTTATAATTAAAAATAGGGTTTAGTGTTTGGTATAAAATCAGTTCACCAAAATTTTTGGTAATGATTATTTTGCATTAGTTTTTAGTTTCAGTTTTTATTTTTATATTTTGTTTTAGACTTTGGTTTTTGGTTTTTGGTTTTTAGTTTTTAAGTTTTTAAGTTTCTATTTTTGATTTTCAGTTTTTGGTTTGGGTTTTTAATTTTTAGATCTGCTGAGTTAGTTTGAATTGATATTACCTACAAACAAATCTCAAATAATCGAACATTTAATTTAAAACTGAAAAGATGACAAAAATATTTTTTTTTACAAAATTTGCAATAGTTTATTTTGTAAATAAACAAAAGCAAAAAATATAACCTGCGTTTTCAGCTTTTGGATTTTGGTTTTTAGATTTGGTTTTTGATTTTGCTTTAATTTTTTTTAAATCAGTAAATTGAAGAAAAATAAAAAAATAATTATTTAAAAGTTACCATTGAAATTTATAAAAAAAAAGTGATTTTTATTTAAAATTAAAAATACGTTAACATGTTTTAAAGTACATGATTTAAATAAATGATTAATAGTATACAATTTTTTTTTTGTTAAAAATATTAAATACCTTTGGGCCTGAAATAATAATTGATATTTTGATCCATTAATGTGGAAAGTCTATTCAATGTTTTTTTAGATTTTTTTCCTTAATACTAAGCCCAAAAACCAAACCATATAAGTTGTCCAAAAAACAAAAAGTAAACCCAAGACTATATACCATAAATAACTATCGGTTTAATTTAAGTAATGCTGTTCAATTAACTATATAGTTTATATTATTTGTAACACTCTAGAAATGGTCCAAATTTAAAGGATAAATTGTATTAGTAGATAAAAAGAAGTAAGCCCAAAAACTAAACCATATAATTTGTCCTAAAAAAGAAAAGTAAGTCCAAGATTATATCTCATAAATAACCACCGGTTTAATTTGAGTAATGCAATCTATATAATAATGATTCACTTTTGAAGCTCCTAAGGCTATCCACGTCAGCAGTCGAGTAGGTCCCGTGCCTGTGTTATTCGGGGAAAAATGACGTATCAGATTTTTTAACATTGAATGTTATCAATGAGTGATGAAACGGCCCAGTGGTGTAAGTTGGTGATGAGAAATTGGTACTGTGAGTGCGCGGGTTCGAAACGCAGTGCTTGCATGTAATTTTTTTTTTAATTTGGGCTTTTCGGGATACCTAAAAGTTTAGGGAGATTCAGAATGATTTTTTATGCTGGTTGTTGGGATACAAAATGGCTTAAGGATTTGAAACTTTATGAGACCATCTTAGATACTTTTATAAGAAAGGTTATCATGTTTTAACCTCCAATATCATTTCAATTCAGTTATAATCATCAAATAAAATAAAAACATATTTTTCAATAATAAATATTTACCCTAAACCATTCAGATCGACCATAAATCTCATATACATCACAATTAAAAAATATATAGATATATACAACATAATTTCAGAAAGAAAATTACACTAATAAACACATGTCCTTTTTTATCTTGTCTCCATTAAATTATTTTTTTTTATATGAAAGCACTAATAATAGTAATGCTCGATAAAATCACTAATAAAGAGAATGCTCGATAAAATCACAACGAAGATAAAATATGAAAATATCAACCCATATGAATTCGATGTTTATTCTTTTATCAGATTAATCAACTTGTGTGACTTCTAATTTTTCATTCATCACCACAACAGATAAGCCAAATAAACAAATGTTAAAAAAAAAACAGCAAAGTCCCATACACAAAACTACACAATATATTAACAACGTATCCAATCCCCGCGCTTGCGCGGGGACTATGCATCTAGTTCAACTAACTATATAGTTTGTATTATTTGTAACATTCTAGAAAGAATCTAAATTTAAAAGACAACTTGTATTAGTAGATAAAAATAAGGATTCTATTTTATAGAGTAGATTATGGAAACATAGTAGCTTGTTGATTAAAGTTTAAAGCTTCTACACTTAGATGTAGGGTTTGAAATCTAGACAACACAATTTCTGCAGATTATAGGATACAAACTTATCGAGATTTTAAAATACTACAGGTAAAACTGTTCGTTGTGGTCGTATACTGCAAAATGGTAATATCCATTGACGGTTAGTCGATCCAAGTGTTAGAGAGAAAGCTTCATCGTCGAATAATCAGTGAAGTTGTTCATAAAAATTGTATATGCTGCACGTAGTTGATCATCATATATAATAGATTTAAGGATTATATAATGATGTAATTGTTATTCAATATTAAAAAAATTTAGCTAATTCCTTAAAACCTTCCCTACCCATGATAGGTAAACCCGATCATCCCGACGATAAGGTGAGTGATTCGGTGGCTTTAGGCCACATTTAATTTTTTATTTTATTTTTGCGCTACACTATAATTTTGATACTAGTGTAGTGATCAAAATAATATAAAATTTGTAGATCAAGCATAAAATACTTAATAATTACATTTTAACGACTTTTTGTCTTCCTTTCGGTGTTGAGAAAATCTATTTTTTTATTTTTGTTTTAAAGTTTTTGGTATTGCTTTTATGGATACTTATTTTTCTTTAACTCTATCTTTTCATATTTTGTGTGCTTATTATTATATTTAAAATATTTTATTTTCTATGAAGCATTCTCATCTAACTTAATTGGTTTCCTTTTTTTCTATCACTATCAGTTAACTGAAAACCTACAAAAAGATGAACAATATATAATTTGGATTAGAATAAAAGTAAAAGTAAATAAAAATAAAATAAGATATAAAATTGACCAAATATTTCATAAAATGAGAAGGATCACTATTTAAAAATTGCTTTAGGCCATTAAATGATTAGGGAAGGCACTGATCCCGATTGCTTTATATGGGAATTAGAAATCCACACCACCTACCCACACGAAGAGCTAGTAATTTCACACGGAAGGGAAATCGATCATTAGCATGGGTCAATATGACAATTTCTCGTCGAGTGAAAACCACTGATCACCATAATGTGGTTAAGAAGATTATTTCATTGGTAAAATTAAAACAAACATTTCTTATTTTTCATGAAGATAATATTTGAAAAAATTGTTTATGAAAATAGAGTTTTGTGAGTTTTTAATAGTAAATTATAAAAAATTATGAAATTTAATTTTATTACAAACTGATAATAAAAATAAATACATTTATAAATACAAAATTGATATGCTTTAGTTTATATGAAAACATGAAAATATATATATATATATATATATATATATATATATATTTGTGAAACAAAAGTAGTACATACATATTTGGATACAAGCAAGCAACTAAGCATGGACGTTTTAACCAAACCTAGAATCTGAACCTGAATCCTAATTAAAACTGAACTGAAATATAATATACTTAAATATATATTAACTTAGAGACTGGATATCCAAACTGATAAGGTTTCTTATGCTTTTATTGATTATTGGTTTTGTTGAAGAATAAAGTAAAATGTAGAATCTAATCTTTGTGTGTTTGACTGAGTCTGATATTCTTTAACTTCTTACTTCATATCCGACCTTGGTAGTTTAGTTCTTAGTTTCAAAGCTTTGTTGTCACTAATTTCGATAAATAAACATGTATGCTTTCCTATTAATTTTTTAGCTAATTTGTTTTGCAATAAAATATGATATATGAATTCCTAATTTTTGTTATATCCTAAATAACCATCAGGAGTTCAAATATCGGAATCTGACCAGATATAAAATTATCCTAACAAATACCAGATTCCTATACCAAAATATCTACAAATCTGAAATACTAGACTCAAAACCGATTGACTATTCGTCGATTAATCTAATATAACTCTAAAGACACAAACCTTTAAGACACTTGCATGTATTTGCTCCACCTGTTTTTTTAGTCAGCTTTTTTACCCTTTGTCTATTCTATATTAGGAAAACTGTTATTTAAATTACGAATTTTCAAATTTGTTTAAAAAAACATGATTTTTTTCCTAGATCATTTAAAACCTTAGCTTATTTTGACTAGCCGTTTTAACCTCAAACATATTTTAACTAAACCATTTTGAAGACACCGTTAAAATGATTAACTGATTGAGTTAATAGGGTTAAAGCCCATCTCTAATCTCTGTTCAATTCATACAATGTCGTTTTTAAATCTTTTTAAAAAAATGTTCATCAAGGGAATTGAACCTGTGGCCAAAGATTCTCTTGATACAATGCTAAACCACTAGACCACTTACAATTTTGTTGAAATGAAATACTAATAGTCATTATTATTAACTCTCCAAATCATCTTCGCCCAACCTAAATCTCTAATTCGTTTATGTTAGGTTTTAAGAAACAAGAAATGATGAATCTGGTGGTGATGGGTTGGTTTCGAATTCGGAAACCAAAACGGAATTTGTTTGCTTGTACCCTTTTACCTCGTTGAGAGTGCTACGTAAAGGAAGATGAAGCAGCAATATGATCACCTTGTCAAGTGCAATAGTGATAAAGGATTAACCTTAGCTCAGGTCAGCTTTTAGGTTATAACTTCGTAGGAATAAGAAACTACAAATTGAGAATTTGAACCTAATCATCTTCTCCCAACCTAAATCTCTATTTCGATTATGTTAATTTTAAGAAGAAATAATTCGGGATTTATTAGATTCAGAAACAAATTAGGTATTTATATTGGGAAAAATGATTTGGAGGGTTAAAATAATAACTATTAGTATTTACACATATCAAGAGAATTGTAAGTGTCCTAGTGGTTTAGCATTGATTAAGGCAAGTTTTGGTTATGGCTTCGATTCCTTTGATGAATATTTAAAAAAAAAAAAAATCAAAACGACGCCATATAAATGTTAACTCAATTTTTTTTTCAATCAAATTTGAAAATTGGTGATTTAAATGACATTTTTTTCATTTTAAATCCAAAAACATCTACTCTATTAAAATAGAGTCATTCTTTATCTACTAATACAAGTTGTCATTTAAATTTGGACCCTTTCTAGAGTGTTACAAATAATACAAGTCATATAGTTAATTGAACCGTATTACTTAAATTAAACCGGTGGTTATTTATGGGATATAGTCTTGGGCTTACTTTTGTTTTTAGAATAAATTATATGATTTGGTTTTTGGGCTTAATATTAAGGAAAAACTCCAAAAAACATTGAATAAACTTTCCACCTTAGTGAATCAAAAAATCAATTATTTTTTCAGGCCCAAAAGGTATTTAAGATTTTTAACAAAACAAAATTGTCTATTATTAATCATTTATTTAAATCATGTACTTAAAAACATGATAATGTATTTTATATTTTAAATAACAATCCTTTTTTTTGATAAATTTCAATGGTAACTTTTAAATAATATATTGTTTTATTTTTCTTAAATAATTTACTGATTTAAAAAAAGTTGTAAAGCAAAATCAAAAACTAAATCTAAAAACTAAAATCCAAAACCAAAAGTTGAAAACGCAGGTTCTATTTTTTGCTTTCCTTTATTTACAAAATAAAATATTGCAATTTTTTTTTAACAAAAGCTTTTGTCATCTTTTCAGTTTTAAATTAGATGTTCCATTATTTGGGATTTGTTTGTTGGTAATATCAGTTCAAACTAACTCAGCGGATCTAAAAATTAAAAACTCAAACCAAAAGCTGAAATCAAAAATAGAAACTTAAAAACTAAAACCCAAAAAATTAAAATCTAAAACAAAACTAAAAATAAAAATTGAAACTAAAAACTAATGAAAAACAATCATCACCACAAATTTTGGTGAACTGATTTTATACCAAAACATTCTTTAAATTAAGACAAAAACCCAATTATATAATTTTTTAATCATAAAAAATTTCGGGTTAAAATCTAGTTTGGTTTTATTATACGAAATGGGTAAGCAAATAGCTGATTAGATGGACTCTTTTCTATGTTGTCATTTAGGGCCTTGGCCTATACAAACTCAAGTTACCATAATCATTTGTGTTCATATTTCATGGGATACCGAAGATAACATAGGTTTATTAGCAGGCCCACTTAGACCAATATTTTGACATCTTCAGTAATATTTTTCTCTAAAACATGCATTTGAGGATTTGAATCCGAAAGAAAACCATTATATGCTCTGACTCATCAATGAAAACAAATTTATTATGCGAATAATAATTAAAATTCTCATTTACTAAATTAAAATCCGCATGATACACATATAAAAAAAAAGATAAAATTTTAGATTATATAAATTACCAGGGTTAAACTCCCCCGTAGGGGCAAGTGATCAAATGAAAAAAAAAACATATGAATTTTAACATACATGTTAAAATTATTAATTTTACTTTCAATTGAAAATACAATCAAATTTTTTTTGGTTATTTGTATTGAAAACATGAGTTTGTTTAATTTAAAGAAGATTTTTTTATTGTATAATTATTTTAATTTTTGTAGAAACTTTTTTACTTTTACTATAATAATAAGTAAAATAAAATTATTCAGAATTGAGATTGAGATCAACAAAATATTAAGGATTTCTCTCTTATTCTTTTGTTATTGAATCCACAGTTAATATTCTTTTCTTTTACACATTGTCTTTAAATTTATTGATGTAAATAATGTACAAATTAAACTTTCATTATAAGTTTTAAGTAGCTTGACAGCCTAACTATTTTTTATTAAAAATTAGATACTTATTTAATTTTGTAAATAATCATATTATTCAAACTGATTGTATATATTTTTTTAAAAAAATATTTCTACTTTTTAGAATGTAATTAGTGATTATTTTAATTTTATTCAATTATATTTTTGTAGCATGATTTTTACATTGGTTTACTATATATAATCATGCAGACACTGGTATTAGTTTCTTTTACAAAGTCATATCATAGCTGGTCCAGATGGAATGGAGACGACATGGCACTGACTAGAGACCTTACGTAAACACTAGATATTTGACCTCGCATTTTTAAATATGTCAACTCGTCTACTGTATAAATTTCAAGCTCGATTATGCAATGTTTATAATCTTTAATTACAATTGGCTATTTGCCTATTTCATCAAGTTCTATATTATAACTACCCTAAAACTAGTTGACAAAAATACCATCCTAAAACCAGCCCCGTGATGGATGGACAGTTTGCTTCAAAGAAGAATAGTATACCTCTTTGACTTTAGATCCCACACAAGAATTGATTATATACAAGTGACCTTATCGTGGCAGTATAGTGAATATACATATAAGCTACAATTTGGTAAATAGTCAAAGAGTTGTTACTCACAATCACAAAGTCTTGTTACTATTTTCACTATAAATACAATTGAAACGCCTTAGCTTAAGAAGAATCACAAAATTGATCAAAAATCAACACAAATAAAACAATGGAGATTTTATCTATAATTGCTTCAAGAAAACCATAGGTGAGGAACCCAAGCCATTGCGCGGCCACGAAGTCCAATTTGAGGAAGATATCATCTGCTCGTGAATAAAGAATATTTTTCAATCATAAGAACATCATTAACCCTATAACCCCTGGGTTTCTTAGAAAATATTTTTTTTTCTTTTTGTCTAATTAAAAAAATATTAAAAAACGTACAATTGTGAATCACCACTTGTCGGTGAGGCCCGCAAACAGTGGAGAAAACCCACCACAATCGATCCTTATTTGGTTACTTCTGTAACCGGTTTTTAGAAGTTGATTGGTAAGTGTTGAAGATGCTTTGGACAATCACTTTTTCTTTCTAGAGCATTTTTCTAAAGCAATCAAGCTTTATCTTTAAAGAAAGATTTTAGCTTTTAAAATCAATTTTTCTACGGAATTTATTTAGTGTTTTGAAAATAAATCAACAGTAAAATAATCAAAGTCAAAGCAAGAAAATCTACAGCCTATTTTTTAAAGCAAAAAAAAACTAAAACTACAGCACCAACCAATCAACTCTTTTGTTTGTTTGTGGGACTCACACTATATCTTATTATTATCTTACTATACCAAAGCCAAACATAAAGCTCTCTTAACGTATCAACGTATGATGTAAAAATCAGCCAATCAAGAGCTTTTAATCCGCCACGTCAGTACTGCTTGAGACAAAAAAAAAATTCACGGTTCCGTTGAACCCGATTTCGTCAGAAACCCTAATCCCACAAATTGAATTGATCCATTCACTTTCACCCACTTCTTCTTTGTTTCCCCTTCTCACGATGTTCATCTCCACTAACAATCAAACCTCCTCTTTACTCCCATCTTTAATGTCTTTCGTTTCAACTCCCTCTCTAACTATTTCTTATAAACCTATTTACCATTTCTTGGTTTCAATCAAAATCCTCTCAAGAAGCCGAATCCACGATGAAACCCGATGGAAAATCCCCAGCGATCAAGAACACCGGAAAAACCAGAGTCTCCTCTACCAACCCTGTCTCCGGCGATCCTATGTCCAAGAAACCAAACGACAAAGAGGTTCTCCACTCCGACTCCTCTGCCAAAGCCGATGAAGTGTTCTTCTTCAGAGATGTCGAATTCGGACCGCAAGAAAGCGAGTTAAGGTTTCGTCTGATCCATTTTTGAGAGGCTCGAAACCCACTCTCGAAGATACTCATTGGTCTCGAGATGCTCCTCATTGACGAACAGGTTTATTCTGAGATCTGTCTCTGTCCTTGCTCGATATCCATTTCTGGTTTTTGGGTTTATTTGGTTTTTAGAAATGTTTGGTCTGTAATTGAGACGTTGATTTGTCGTTGTTCTTTTCCGTTTTACTTGCTTGATAAAAATATTAGCTTTTTTTTTTATCATGACTCAGAAACAGAACGAGGGGTGAACACTATATGGATTATTAACCAGTCATTGCTACTAGACCTCTTGCCAGCAAATCTCTTTCTCATACCCTTTCATGTGAGAATTGAACTTTATATTGACGTTAAGCAACTTCAAAATTCTCTTCAAAAATGAACTGTATTTTTATCAGATGCGTGGGAAATGGAAATTTTTATGAAGCTCTTGATCTGGAAGCTTTTGTGTCGACACTTGCAACCAAGCATCCCAAGTGAGGTTTTCTTTTGTTATCCAATTTTTTTGAGCTTCTCAAAGAAGCTTTAGCTGTTAAGAATGCATCTTCTGTCATTGTCAAGATTGCATGTTCTCCAACACTTGCAGCTGAGGTTAGACAAACAACTCAAGTCACTTCTCACACAGCTTCTCTAGAAACTACGCTCCAATATACAGGTCTGATGTGAATATAGTTTTTATTTCTTTCTCAGTGAACTATGTTTATAGAAATCTAAATGGCTCAATGTTTGGTGGTCTCTATTTCAGTTGCCAGAATGTCTCCGGATTGTATGAAATGCCATTACAGGTAAATTTTTTGACATTTAAGTTGTAACTTATAACCATCTGAAGTTATCCTTCCATTGCATGCATTCTGTTCCTTTGTCTATAGAGTTGTTCATTTTTTATGCTACGCCTACACTTCTGAGTGGCTCTTCTTGGCTGTGCAGTTCTTAAGATGCCTTGAGGCATGGCTCACTGGAATTCTTGAGGATTTGGATCAGAAAAATGCTTATGAGTATTTAAAAGGCATGATAAACTGTCATAGAATGCACCTATTTGATGTGGTTAATAAATGTTTGGAAAGGAAGCTGTTTTGCAAGAGAAAGGTAGTGAAGATGAAGACTGGGGTCCGAGTGACAGATGGAAGAGAAAAAAGGAATCTGATGGAGCAAGCACAGTTGTAACTATGTGTGAAAACAGTAAGAAAGATCAGGATGTTAAAGAAATAGCGGAACAGATTGAAAGAGATAGTCTCTGTAGAAGGCAAAGTAGAGAGAATACCGTTGTTTAGAATCCCAAGAGCTGCAGTTGAGGTCTGAAATGGCTACTTCCCTGTTTTTATGTAAGTAAAAAAAAACACATTACTAAGTTCGAAGTTGGTTTGCATAAATTTTGCAGAAGTTACGTTCAGATATTAATCTTGCTCTGAATTTTGGATCTGCTTGGTTTACAGGAGCTAGAAGTTGCTGAGGAGAGATTGAAAACTGATCAAGAAGATGCACAAGCTTCTCGAGATGAGACGCATTACAAATGTATTGCCAATAACCTGGCTTCTTAAGAAGATTGTTAGTTCAGAGGATATAGTAGATTCTCTGTGAGAGTTTTAGGAGTTATTAGTTTATTTATTTTATGATTATACATCTTAAAGCTATTAAGATTATACATCTTAAAGCATTACTGAAGAATAATCATTAGGTCTAACATTTTCAGAATCTGAGAAAAAAGATACTTTTTTAATTATAAACTTCTCAAAAGAATAATTGCACTGGTAAAAGCATAAATACTTACTCATTTATATTATGATGCAAATAAAGAAAGAAAGAAAACAATAAAATTACATACTTAAAATTTTCAAAAGATCTGAGTTTATGCTTGAGAAACAACCCTTTTGTGTATATCATATCTTCCGGTTAACAATTATAGTATCCATTCCAAAACTATAAAACCTATCGTCTTTTCATGTAATCATTTTTTTATGTTTTAATTGTTTTAATTTGAAAGTCAAAAAAATATAGTATCTATATTTTGGTTTTAATTATAGTGATCATGTAGAGAGAAAATGTGAATATCTGCCAAAAACTTAGTTTTGTAGAAATTAAGAGGAAAAAGATGAAGAAAGCTTCAAAAAAATTCTGAATATAAAAGAATAGTTCAATCATAATTAAGTTTTAATTAAATTTTTATTTATATTCCTTAGTTCTCACTATAACAACTTAACTTCTTATATTAACAATCAATCTTGAATTTAAATATTTCTAACTTCATCGTACAATTTACTTTTAATGTATATAGTCAAATTACATTATATATTAAATATAAATTATTTAACGGTTTAAACTAAATATTTTATTTTAAAAAAATGAATGGAGAGGCATGCCACATACTTTAAAATAAATATTAATTATATATATATATATATATATATATATATATATATATATATATATATATATGTCTTAAATATTTAAAACGTAATAAAAATATATACATTACAGAACAATCAAAAACATAAAGTTGTTATGGTGAAAAACACTATCCTTACAATATATAAAGGTAAAAACAAATACAAACTTGAATGTCCAATACCTATTGATTAAAAATCTTATTAACAAGAAAGATAATTTTTTTCTCATGATAAGCCACACATTTTTATTTAGCAAAACAATATAAAACGTCAAGACTTTAAAGAAAAGATAAGAGAAACGTTCAATACATGAGTTAGAGCTACACCTTAGCGCAAAAGATAAAAATCGAGGAAACACATCTAAGAACAACTTCCTACATAATCCAGTCTTTCTTTTATTCAAAACTCAAGTTTGGAAATTTTGCAAACTAATAAAAGTAATTTACTACAAAAAGTGAGAATTTATATATAACATTCAAAAAAAGAACAGACCATGTCTCCTCTCATATACAATATCCTACATAGTAGATGGTTTATATACAAATGATTATTCTGCAATTTTTTATATTCACACAACAAAACTAATTGTAATAATTAAAAAATAATTAACCGCGAGTAGCGTGAAAAACGAATAGTTTTGTTAAAGATCCTTCATAATTATCTCCCGATAATCGTGCTCTATTAACTGAAACTATATTTTCGATGGTGTTTACATTTCTTAATAGTTTTTGTTATCATTATTTTTTTTGGTAAAATATAGTTTTTGTTATCTTGTTATCTGTTCACGAATAAACAATGTTTCAAGTTATCAGCGTTAGTTGTATTTGATAAATCCTTAATTATATATGCATCTTCAACGTTCGTGGTTCTAGCAGATCCCCACGTCGATTTTCCCCATCAGAATTGAAGGTTAAACGTCAATCAACACAGCACTCTACAGGCATCTCGATTCTCAAAGATTTTAAGGTTTAGCTATGATTTTTAGTAGAGTGTCAATGTGTCACTCATGTTGATGGTTTTCCAAGTAAAATCGTATTTTCAAGTCTCTAATAGTTACTCTCAGATGGCATGGAGGCCATATGGATTAGATCGACTCAGGCTGGTTAAGTTGACCTTATATAATTCAACTATGTCAACTCTTCTATTATATACATTTTCAGCTTGATAAGAGTATTTTTGAATTTTTAATTACAGTTGTTTTTTAATCAATTATAAAAGTACAACAAAACTAGTCTCATTCGTGATGATGGGTATAAGAAAAGTCGCCCCATACACCTCTTGTCTTTGACACCGAAATGATACCTAATTTATAGAAATATATACACTAAAAACTCTATAAATTAATAATATTAGAATTTAAAAATTTATTAATTTATAAAATTATTAATTTATAAAACTTTTCTTTTTTGGTTTTTCTATTTTAAAATATATTTTTTATAAAATAAAAAAATCTTTGATTTTGGTGCATATAGATTACTTAGCTTCTTAACATTCGACATTTATATTAGTTTTCTTAATTATTTTGTGTATATAAAATATGTCTCACAAAATTAAAATATGGTTTTGGATATAATTTTACTAAATCAAATCAAAATATATTCAGTGTTAAGAAATATAAAGATAATTTTATTGTGAATGTAAAACAAACAATATAATGGTTGGTTTGTATTTATATATTATTATTTTTTTAATTTATAATTTTAGTAGGAATATTTTTCTAAAATATATATTTTATTATTTTATTGATTTGTATCGTATTTTAAACCAATCCAATTTGGGATCAACGAAAATTTATTGATTTATAAAGTTTATCAATTTATCGAACATTAATTTATAGAGTTTCCATTGTTGATAGTATAATCATACAAGTAGTCAATAAGCTACAATTGGTTACTAAGAAAACCAAACTCCTTTTTCTTAGCAACTACCAAACTCCTAATTATAGAAATCAAAGTCATCTTCATTTTTGCCCATTTATAGTTCCAAAGCAATTCTCCCCAAGGCCACAAATCAACCAAAAAAACCTTAAAACACATCAAGAAACATATGGGTTCAGGAAAAACTAGGGCTAACCCTAAGCGTCCATGGGTGAGACACCCGAGTCACATTCATCCTTTGCGGGTCTTCGAATCTCAAGAGGGAGATGAGATCATTTGCTCTGGATGTGAGCTCGAACTAATTGGGCAAGCTTTCAAGTGTACAAAGACAGAGTGCAACTACTTCTTGCACAAGTCATGTTTCAACCTTCCCGGTGAGACCCATCACAAGTCTCACCCTGATCACCCTTTGACCCTGGTCCATTCTCCACCGTACGACCAGTCCACTTTCACATGTGATGCGTGCGGTGAGTATGGATCTGCTTTCACATACCATTGCTCGGAATGCCAGTACGTTATTCATGTGGGATGTGCGTTTGTCCCTGAGACTGTGGAGCGTGAAGATCACGAACACCCACTCACTCTACTTTACAACACACCGTGCAAGGGTCGCGAGGATGGTGTGACGTTCATATGTGATGTTTGTGAAGAAGATATGCCGGAGAATCTATGGGTGTATTATTGCAAAGAATGTGACTATGGGACGCATGTACATTCATGCTCCACATATGAAGATAACGAGCCAAAGAATGGAGAAGCAGAAGGAGAAACAAGCTCGGCGGCTACAATGATAAACTCGGTAATGAATGCTGAGAAGGAGATGGCGATGATGCAGCTCGAGTTAGATGCTATTGACGCAGGGAATAGTTACGTCGGTTCATGGGAACCAGGGAGGAGATATTATTGGTAAGTTAATCATGAATGTTTGGAAGGGGATGATGATAATCAACTTTACACCACAAACTTGTGGTTTTATTGCTATCTTTTGTGAATTTCGGTTATGAAATAAAACCAAGAAAAATATTAAACTGTCTGATTTCGTTTTTTTTATGTTCTTTCCATGTGGCTTGTTGTAAGATTTCATCTACTTTATTGTGAAATAAGAGAACTGTGAACTGAATTATTATAGCTTCGCCAATTCGGATATCCTTTACATTGTATGTTTCCATCGTTTCTGAAAGTTAAAAGCTACATATCTTAATTAAAGACAAACTAGATTTTGATCTGCGTGAATATTTGTTTCATTTTTATATAAATAAATTTTTTTTTATATAAATAATACAGTATATATTTATAATTTCATGTATTATGTAATTGTGTAATATGGAATTACAAAACAAAATATGTTTTTAGTTTTTTTTTATGAATGTGTTTATCCTAAAATTAAAAGATACTTACAAAATAGTATTTGAGATGTTTTAATAGTTTCTTTTGTTGTATATGATAACTATATTTAAATTTCCACCCGTTATATAAGACATTAAATAGTTCTAACTTTCAATTTCTGAACCCGTTATGTAAATACTCATCATGCCTTGTTATAAAATATTTATATTAAACTTGTCAAAATGTGTAATTTGTTAGAATGGGTAATTGTATTTCTAGTACTATAAAATTAAGCTTATCTTAATGTATTGAATTTAACATTTATTGTCATCAGTATAAACAGATTGATTAAAACTTAAAATTTAACATTTTATTATATAAATTTTTTTTATTTTATATACTCATATTTTATTTTTTATTTATTAGAACATTTTTATCTGGTCTAAATAATTTTCTTTACATAGTACTATAGTATAACTATAAATATATATATAGTTTTCTTTACATAGTATAACTATAAATATAATTTTCTTTACATAGTACATAGTATATATATAACTATATATATCTATATATTTATATATATTCTTTATATACTAAAACATAAGTCATACAACCACTAAAATTTTGACACATGGAAAATTTTACAAAAAAAAAAAGAACAATTAAATTTGTTTTCTTCATCTTCTATTTTTGTGCGATCCAAATCTTTAACTATCTAATTTCCTGATTTTTCTCAAAATTTTCATCGCACGTCTTAGTTAACTTCTTCGTTCTCCAACTATTTTCTTCTCTATAAACTTTGCAAACGTACTATTTTCTTCTCTACGTTTTCTCTATCACGTTATCACCAAAGTTTGTGAAATTTGTGATTGATTTATCAAAAGCAAGAGCCAATCACGATATCAAAAAGGATATAGTAAGTGCTAATTATTGTTATTATATAGCGATGGAAAAATATGAGCAATCAATCCCCCGTCTTCTTGCAACTCCAATTCTCCGAAGTTAAGTTTCATGTCTGTTTTGTCAATTATATTAAAAAAATATGTTACCTATTTGTTACAGATGGAGAATACATGTTTGTAAGATGACAAGGGATTTCTATACTATGTTCGCCGGTAAAAGGATTTCATCAATCATCAACAAACTTGAAGCAACATCAAATATGGCAGGAGGGGAAGTTGCTAACAACGAAAAAAACTCTGAAGAAACAAACCATCAATTCCTTTTCAGTAATTAACCACGGGAAAAAAGTTGCAGCAATTTATATCCAAAATCAAGGTGACAATAGAAACTTTCTTATATTATAATCATACTGTCACCAATCCATTCAGTTTTTTTTTTTAATATGAATATAGGAAACCACACATGAAGATGATAATTATGACAATGTTTTGGAAAAAGAGGCAATTCAAACTTCATCATTTTCTTTAGAGAACAAAAAAAAATTAGAGTAGACAAGGTTTGATCAACTATAAAAATATACGAGCTTAGTGATATTTTGTTTCCTATCTTTCAAAATGCTTATTATAGCCCTGTTCGTTTGGTCGCCGCAGGTAGGTGCGTCTGCAGCTGCGTCAACTTTTTTTTAGAATCGTGTTCGTTTGGTTGACGCACCTACCTGCGTCTGACGCCGCATCCGAACGCCGCGTCTGACGCCGCGTCCGAACGCCGCGTCTGACGCCGCGTCCGAACGCCGCGTCTGACGCCGCGTCCGAACGCCGCGTCTTGCTGTTGACGCCGATAAAACCAGCGTCCGCGACCTAAAACATGCGGCCAATAAAGTAATTTACTGTTTTACCCTTAATAAATTAGAGTATTTACACAAAACCTAAACCAAAAAGTGACGCAGACGCATCCCTTTGACGCAGCTTCTTTCTTGTCCATCTCTCTCGTTTCTCCATCGATCTCCATCATCTCTCGAGATCTCGAGCTCCCTCCATCTCGTGCTCACACCATCTCAAGCTCTCTCTCTATCTCTCACCATCGAAAGCTCTCTTCATCTCTTGCTCTCACCATCTCAAGCTCTCTCCGTCACGAGCTCTCACCATCTCAAGCTCTCTCCGTCACGAGCTCTCACCATCTCAAGATCTCTCCGTCACGAGCTCTTCTCTGAAGAAAACCCATCTCCGAGCTCATCTCAACTCATCTCGAAGCTCTCTTCTCCGAGCTCTCTCTTCTCCTTTTCTCGTTTAGGTATGTCTCTGTTCTAAAGCATTTGGGTCTAGTCTAGAGCATCGTTGATGAGTTTTATCTTCTGGTTTTGACGAGGCTAGAGCATGTTTAGATAGAGTTTGTGTACGTATATTGATGATTCATTTAAGATGACATAAACGGAGAGTATGTTTAAAAGCTACTCAGGTAACTAACTATTAGATACGAAGTTTCTATATACCTGAGGGGAAGGGATCACAATGTGCGCTCCAGGAAAATCTTGGTCTGGTTCACTTCTGTAATCACAAAGAGTTTCATAAGTCTCAAACTTAGAAAAACTTTTATGTTCCGGATTAATATATCAAGCTAAAAGACATTGATGAGGAATAAGATACCACCTGCAAATAGATATACAAACTCAGGCAAAACATTTAAGAGAGAGTAAATGTAGTTTTTTTTATAGGTGAATAAACATACTCTCCGTTTATAGTATGTACATTAAATAAATATATGTAGTTACTTCAATGGTTCTTGGAATAGCTCGTTCACTGTGATCTAGATAGATGCTTGGTTCTTGTTATGTTTATGGTTTTGCTGTTCAACTGGTGGAGTAGATGAGAATGCAAAGTTTTTTTCAGTTTTCTTTTATGTGTGTTTAACAAGTTTTGGTTTGTTTTTGGGTACATGCAGATTCTGAAGAACACAACAGGAACCGGTGGTTGTAAAGCTGAGGCAAGCCTTTATATCACCTTGTTTTAGATCAAAGCTTGAGGTACAAAAAATCCTTTTGCCACTTGTTCATATTTTTGTGGATTCCTTTTTTTCTAATGTGTGATGGATGTGCATGCTTTTGAAATATTGAGGAGTAAAATGATTAAGTTAGTTAGAATATATTATTTGTGAACCTGACTTACTCTTTTCTCTTTTGTTATATAGGAGTGTCCTGGGATTAGAAGAGCCTCCTGCAAAGAGATCGATAACATGGATATGTTTGAAACAGAATTTGGTGGTGTAGTGGTAACCGGAGCAGAAGGTTGGAGCGCTCAAACTGGAGAAGCAAGTTTGGATTCGAGAGTTGGTGGAGACATTGGTGAGGATGAAGCTGATTCTCAGCCAGCAGCAGAGACTCAAGCTCAGCCCCAAACTCAACCAGCGGCTCAGACTCATTCTGGAGGTTCAATAGCAAAACGTAGGCGTAAAGAGAAAGATGCGGTTGTAGAGTCTTGTAACAAATGGACTGCAGCACTTGAAGTGAAGAATATGCTAGTAAAACAAGTGTTGGAGCATGAAAAACCATTTAGTGTTGAGACCGTATTGGAGATGTTGTATGCACTGCCTGAAGTGATAGAATGGTTGCCGTTGTATGCAGCATCGATTGAGCTTTTGATTGATAGTGAAGGGAGCCGAAAGGGATTCATAACGATGAAGACAGATGAAGCGAAGACCAAGTTTTTGGAACTTAGGACCAAGATATGCTTGAGTAGTTTAGTCTTGCTGGAACTTGTTGGAACTTGATGGAACTTGATGGAACTAGTAGTTTAGTCTTGCTGGAACTCTTTTGTGATTTAGTTAGTCTCTGGAACTAGTATGGAACTCTTTTGTGATTTAGTTAGTTTCTGGAACTAGTATGGAACTAGTAGTTTAGTCTTGCTGGAACTATTTTGTGATATTGGTCTGATCTTTGTATGAAACTTTGCCTTTTGTGGCTTTTTATAATCAGTTATGAAACTATTTTGCTATTAGTATGATTAGTATCGAACAATTCATGCATAGATAACATATGACTTTGTTGCAGTTGTTGAGAACAATTCAGTTATGAAATTTATGTTGCAGCTGTTGGGTTTTTTAAGAGAACACTAATAAACAATCTTGGTTTGCTTGAACAGATTGAAGAGCTTAAGAGATGGATATTGGAAGATGAGGATGATGATTATGATGATGAACTTGGATTGTTTGATGTGGCTATTCTTGCGAGGTTGAGTCACAGAACAGATCGAGGAGCAGGATGGCGTTTTGTTCAACAACTTAAGTATGAATCTGATCAGCAATGCTACGACATTCTACGCATGAATCAAAGGACGTTTGAAACTTTGTGCAAGATGCTAGCTCAGCGATATGGATTGTAAGAGACTCACCATATCTACCTTGAGGAATCTGTTGCGATGTTTCTCGAGACTGTTGGTCAAGATAAGACGAAGCGGGATATTGCTGTAAGGTATCAAAGATCACTGGATACGGTACAAAGGAAGCTTGATGATGTCTTGAGTGCTCTTCTCAAGTTTGCAGCTGATACACTAAGACCACAAGAAGGCGGGTTTGGAAGAGTAAGTCTTGTTTTGAGGAATGATGATCGGTACTGGCCTCATTTCAGAGATTGTATTGGAGCACTTGATGGAATTGATGTCCCGTTTCGTCCTCCTCCTGAAGATGCAGAAGCATTCAGAGGCAGAAAGCAAGACCCTACAATGAATGTTCTTGCTATATGTAACTTCGACATGAAGTTCATATATGCATATGTCGGTGTACCTGGTAGAGCACATGATACGAAGGTCTTGACTCATTGTGCGAGAAACGAGGCTTCTTTTCCACATCCTCCTCCTGGAAAATATTATTTAGTTGACTCCGGATATCCGACCAGGACAGGGTATCTTGGTCTGCATCGTAATATGCGATACCATCTTGGTCAATTTGCTACAGGAGGACCACCAGTTAGTGCAAGAGAGAGTTTTTCAACCGAAAGCATTCAGGACTGCGATCAGTGATTGAGAGGACATTTAGAGTATGGAAAGCAAAATGGAGGATGTTGGATCGTAAACATCCAAAGTATAAGTTGGTCAAGTGGATTAAGTTGGTGACAGCGACGATGGCGCTACACAGCTTCATACGTGATTCACGTCGGGAAGATCATGATTTTGTACAGTTGCAAAATGGTGATGATGGACAAGGAGAAGGAGAAGTAGCTGATAGTGACAGTGATGAAGAAGAAGGTGATGATGATGATGATGATGATGATGATGATGGTGATGGTGATAATGATGGTGGTGGTGGTGGTGATGGACATATTATATATGAGCCAACAGGTGATAAAGCGATGGAAGATTTGCGTGATAACATCACAAATGAATATGGTAGAGGTCGTTTACCATATTAAGCTGATGATTGTTTGTAGTTTTTGAATTAGTTTTTGGTTTTTGTTTTTTCAAAAACTAGTTTTTACCCAATCAAGATTTTGGTTTTTGTTTTTAGTTTTTGTAAAAACCAATTTTTTGCCAATCAAGTTTTTTAGTAAATAGATTCCCTAAATTTTAGGGAAACTGGTTTTTGAAAATTTTAATCAATTTATGAAAAGAAACCAAAAACTCATTTTTGTTGGTTTTTAGGAATAAAACGATTTTTTTATATTTTCATTAGAAAGTGGTACATTTTAACTAGCTACTAATTAAATAATAATACTTTATAAAGATAAAAGTCTAATAAAATTTTGGTACAAAAGATAACATTTAAGCAATAATGTTTAATCATTTATTTATGTTGCATGTCAAAATAAATTTATATACTTATATATAATATTAAATAATTGAAATTGGTTATTCATTTCTGAACATAAAATTATTTAATAATTTAATAATAATTAGACTTATAAAACAATCTTAAATTATAAAAACAGAAAATTTCATTAATAAAATATATTATATTAATTTGAAAAAGAAAAAATTCCATTCAAATTTTATAATTTAAATTACATATAAATTTGTTTTATAAATAACTTTCATATTTTGAAATTTTAAATATTTTATAGTTTATAGTTATTTTATGATTTATAATTTAATATAATATAAGTTTCTTAAAATATATAATAATTAAAACATGTTAATGTATTTTGTATTATTAAATAATAATCATTATATTTTAACAGTAGCTTTTAAATGTTTTATTTCTATTTTTGTTGTATTATTTTAAAAATAATGTATTACTTCTTTTTTAAGAAATTTAAAAACTACAGCAAAGCCAAAAACCGAAATCAAAATCTAAAAACTAAAACCCAAAGCTGAAAACCAAAAATAAAAAGCCAAAATCAAAAACCAAACACAAAAATCTAAAACCAAAATCTAAAAACTAAAAACTAAAACTAAAACTTAGTGCAAACAATCATCATGTTTGAGTTAATAATGTAGTTTCTTTTGCTTACAACTTTGATTATCATATAAATGTGATATTTAAGACTTGATGTATTTTTTTAACAACTAACTTATGTAATATTTAGCTTTTATTATGATACATATTTTGAAGTATTATTTTTTTCTAATTTAGCTTATGATGTATGAAAAAATATTGTTACATTTGTATAATTGACCAAAAAATTATTACCAAGTGAACATGATATTTTTAATGGATGTAAATATATTTCAATTACATTTTTATTTATTTAAATACAATTTTACAAAATTTTATAAAAAATATCTGAAAAATTGAAGATAGCCGCAGCGTCTATCAAACGAACAATCCAAAAATCTATTTCCTGCATTGGCGTCTGCGGCTGCGTCAACTACCTGCGTCTTATAAACGAACAATAATTTGCGGCAGCGGCAGCGTCAGCGTCTGCTAAATGAACAACAACTGTCGTCATTGACGCTGACGCTGCCGCCGACGCTGCCGCCGAAACCTGTGACAAACAAACGAACAGGGCCTATACTTTTTCTTTGAACTATCTGGTTTTGTGTTGATATAAATGTTAACTTTTTATATATCCATTTAAGTAAGAAAAAAATAGAGTATTTGAAAACATGAAAAATACAAATATCTGATTCCAGCCATATAAATTGCTGCAAAAAAAATTTTAAAAACAAAAGAAAACCAAAAAAATAATCGACACACAGTTAAAAATCTGAGTTAAATATATCAGTTGTTAATAAAGTAACTGTTCCTAAACATAAAGAATCTCACGTTCCCTACTTTTGTGGCACCATGTAAAACTGTTTATTCCAAACTGATTAAAAGAGGATGATGGAAAGTTGGTTGCTTATGAAGGAGAACACAATCTACTGTATCTCCATCTGAGCTCTGCAAGAAACATAGCATAGAAAGAACAAAGAGAGTAAGAAACAGAGTCAATCAGTAGCTTTATGGTTATTTTTATTCAAACAGAGCCAATCAATAGCTTTAGCATACAATCTATATGACATATCATTTTTAACCAAAAATAGTGTTTACACTTAGGGTCCGATTGGTGTGTAGGCTTTGAGGATTTTGTGGTTGTGTAAAGCCAATAAAGCCAAATATTTGCCAATCACTTCTTTTACGCTTTAGAAATTTGTTAAGTCCTAAAAGCTCACTTTAGAAAAAAAAATTTGTTCACTTTTTTCTATAACCACTTTTTGCGACATTACAACATTCTCTCTTTTTTTTTTTATGACAAAAACATGATTTCTTATTTTTTATTCATTTCTTACTAAAATAAAAGAAACAATAAGTATAATAATTAATAAATTCATTTTCATTAGTTAGTTTAAGTTTTATCATCAAGAAAAAGTCATACCTTACTATTAATAGACTATTAATTTGTTAAAAACTAAAAAATATTGTATAAATAATTGAAAACATTTACGTAAGATTCAAAAAGTATAATAATTGAAAGAAAAAATAAATACAATGATTTATAAATTCATTTTCATTAGTTAGTTTAAGTTTTACCATCAAGAAAGTCATACCTACTATTAATAGACTATTACTTTGTTAAAGACTAAAAAATCTTGTAGAAATAATTGAAAACATTTACGAAAGATTCAAAAAGTATAATAATTGAAACAAAAATAAATTTAATGATTTATAAATTCATTTTCAATAGTTAGATTAGGTTTTACCATCAAGAAAAATTCATATCTTACTATTAATAGACTATTAATTTGTTAAAGCGTAAAAAATATAGTAGAAATAATTGAAAACATTTACGAAAGTTTCAAAAAGTATAATAATTGAAAGAAAAATAAATATAATGATTTATAAATTCATTTTCATTAGTTAGATTAGGTTTTACCATCAAGAAAAAGTCATACTTTACTATTAATAGATTATTAATTTGTTAAAAAATTCATTCGCAAGTCAAATCTTGTGGATCCTGACTTCCAATCAGAAGAAAACGAACAAACGATAAATTTGATTACCAATCAGGCTTTTAACATTTTATAAAGTCACAGTTACAGCCTTTAAAGCCAAAATCTTTACAGCCACAATTCTGAAGTCAACGCTACCTAGTCAACGCTCACTACAAGAAATGTGGTGCCATCTTATTCGACAAAAATCAAGGGAGAGCAATCGGTTATTCTCGTCTCTCTCCTCTCTTTCTCATTTTCCCATAGACGAAACGAGATCGAGGACGACGAAGCGAATCTCCGGTGATTTGTCCGATACGAAGTAATCTAATCCATCTCCGGCGTAGTCCATTCGAAGGTCGATCTATCTCCGGCGAGTCCTCCAGGTATGTGTTCGTCATCTGTTCTGGGATTTATTGCAATTAGTTTTTGTTTGTCAATCAATCTCCGGCGATTGTTGCTTTTGTTCCTATTTCTGCTTCTATATCTGATATGGGTTTTGCATGATTGTATTGGTGGGTTTGTGTAATCTTAATTGAAAATCTGTGTACGTTTAGGGTTTTCAGAAATCGTAAATCCTCTTTCACAAATCGTAAATCAGATGTTGTAAAGTTGTAAAGTTTGTTTGTTTGTTGGTTCTTCTTCATTATTGTGCCGATTAAAATTCAATCTATTATTGTTTGGTGGTTCTTCTCCGATTGATGTTTCTTCTTTTCGATTCGTTTCTTACTTGGTTTAGCTTGTTAACGATTAGCATTAATGATCAGATGATGGTTGGTAAGTTGTTAAAGGCTAGGTGTACTGATACACTTGAATTTGTGACATAAATTGAGCTTTGAATTTGAATATTTTGGTAAGTTGGGAAGTTGTTAAAGGTTAGACATTAAGACTAAAACTTATTACAGCTAACTTCCTCATCTATATTAAACCCCAACCATTCTTGGAGAAGGTTTGATTTTTGTTTGATAAAAAGTGATGGCTATAGATCATTTGATGGAATATTGTTTCTCTTCTTCTTAGAATCATTAAGGGTGTAGAAAGTGACTACATAGGAGTGAACTGAATCGTATAGTGGTTAGAGTAAACTGTTAACAAGGGCTTTCGAGAGATCCATTATGTTGTTGACGATCATGGTAGATCTATGCTTCATTACTAAAGTGATGGCTATAGATCATTTGATGAATGAATATTGTTTATTGTTTGTAGATGTCTCTTCGGTTAGCTCCGCATGAACCTCATTTTGTAAAGCCCCTGCTTCCTGGTTTCCACAATGGCGTGGTAGAGACACACTCTCTCTGCTTCCTGGTTTCCCTAATAATGTTTAGTTGTGCTTAACTTTTTCTTCTCCGAATTTCAGGACATACCACTTACCTTCTTCGCAAATCACATGGAAGGGAAGACAAACAAGACATCATGGCAATTAAGATCGGACGCTTCCGATAAGACTTGGACAGTGATACAAGAAGGCGCTTAAAGTGAAAGTCTTTACCAATTGGACACTTAATAGTCACTCCCTCTATTTTTATTTGTAGGTAGTTTAACATAAAAGCATGTGGATTAAGACTTCTTTGTTTTAAATCAATGAGAGAGTAGAGGGAAATTGGTTGTTATATTATTGATAATATTGGTTCCTTTATATAAGGATTACAAGATATGAAATATAGAAATTATCCAAAACTAAAACCAACTAAGAATAGGAAAACTCGTACAACAAGGAAAAGGAAAAACAAGGCCAACATGGCCGCCTATGATATATGCGTGTGGGCCTAATGGGCCGTCATGGTTATGGGCAATCCACTACATGATTTATAACACTCCCCCTTGGATGCCATAACCATACAAGGTTTGTAACGTGCTTAATGTTACCTCATTAAAACTTTTACCAGGAAAACTGAATTGGGACAAAACCATGATAAAAGAAAGAGTACAATACACATTACTCCCTCTGATGAATGCATCACTGAAGGTTTTTCAGTCGACGCATCCCAATCTTATAAATCATCTTCTTGAACGTCAAGGTCGGCAAGGACTTGGTGAAAAGGTTGGCTGAGTTATCACTGGACCATACTTGAACCACTTGAACCTCTTTGGCCTTTTGCATATCGTGGGTAAAGAAGAACTTAGGCAAAATATGCTTCGTCCTATCTCCTTTGATGTATCCATCTTTGAGCTGAGCTATACAAGTTGCATTGTCCTCATAGATGATCGTTGGTTCATCTTTTCCCACGGCCAAATTACTGTCCACACGAATATGGTTGGTCATAGACCTCAACCAGGCAAGTTCACGACTTGCCTCATGCATTTCTAAGATCTCTGCATGGTTGGACGATGTGGCAACAAAGGTATGTTTCATGGACCGCCAACATACTGCAGATCCACCATGTGTGAATAAATATCCAGTCTGAGATCTAGCACTATGTGGATCTGATAAATATATTGCATCTGCATATCCAATCAAATTTTCTTTGGACTGATTGGTAAAGAACAAACCAAGATCTTTGGTTCCTTGCAGATACCGTAGTATGTGTTTAATCCCATTCCACTGCCTTATAGTCGGACAAGAGCTAAATCTAGATAATAGATTCACGGCAAAACAAATGTCTGGTCTAGTGTGGCTAGTCAGATACATTAAAGCTCCAATGGCATTAAGGTAAGGCGTTTCCGGACCAAGGACTTCCTCGTCCTTCTGCCTTGGTCGGAATGGGTCCAGGTCCGGGCTTAGGGACCGGACGACCATAGGACTCAACAATGAGTGAGCCTGGTCCATATTAAACTTCTTAAGTACCTTTCTATATATGCCTCTTGATGCACAAGGATTCCATTGTTTATGTACTCAAGCTGTAATCTCAAATAAAACTTTGTTTTTCCTAAGTCTTTCATCTCAAACTCTTTCTTGAGATATTCAACTGTTTGGGAAATATCTCCAGAGGTTCCTATGATATTCAGGTCGTCCACATATACTGCTATGATTACCAAGCCCTTATTTTCTAATTTCTTTATAAAAATACATGGACTTATTGGATCATTCTTATAGCCCTCTTTCACTAGGTACTCACTTAGTCTATTGTACCACATTGACCTGGTTGCTTTAATCCATACAAGGATTTATTCAGCTTTATGCAATGCTGTTGTCGAGAACCTTTCTTATCTTTGAGCTCAAATCCTCTAGAACTTTCATATAAATCTCATTATCCAGTGGACCATACAGATATGCAGTTACTACATCCAGTAGGCGTAAATCAAAATTTTCTTTTATGGCCAGACTGATTAGAAATCGGAATGTAGTTGCATCCACCACAGGGGAATAAGTTTCCTCATAATCTATTTCTGGTCTCTGTTTGAATCCTTGTGCAACAAGCCGTGATTGATATCTCACTACTTCTCCTTTCTCATTTATTTTCCTCGCAAAGACTCATTTGTTTCTAACTGGTTTGATATCATTGGGTGTCAATATTATAGGGCCAAAAATGCCTCTTTTCTTTAATGATTCTAACTCCACGTTTATAGCTTCTTTCCATTTGATCCAATCTTATCGTTGAGTGCACTCATATATGGACGTGGGTTCTTGATCCTCATTCATATCCATTAGTTCAAGTGCTACCTTGTATGCAAATATATCATCGAGCTCGATTTCGTTTCGGTTCCATTCTATTCCAGACATGATATACATTATAGAGGTCTCATTACTATCCGGACCTTTTGTACCATGAAGCTCAGCGTCCCGAGCCCCATCGATTGGCACAATAGGCCCGACCGGTTAAATCGGCACGGCTGGCCCACTTGGCTCGACCAGTTCGGTCGGCATGGCCGGCCCATCCATGTTCTGGACGGTTCCCATGGTTCCCTCGGATCCAGCACCTTTTTTGGACTTCCGAGGGTTCTTGTCTTTGGAACCAGTTGATCTACCACGTTTCAAACGTTGTCAAGACTCTTTAGCAACTTGACTTTGTCCTTCTTGGACTTTTATTCTTATTGGTGCATTACAAGCCGGGATATATAACTTAGTCACTCTATTCGGGCCAGCAAATGAATCTGGCAACTTATTAGCTAGCTCTTGTAAATCTATAATCTTTTGGACTTCTAAATCACATTCTTTAGTCCGAGGATCTTGCCAAGATATTGATGGTTGAGGCCATTCAATTTCTTTAACCAACCGGCTATTCTCTCCCCCTAAGGTCGGATATGTGGACTCATCAACGTGTGAGTCTGCGTATCTGGCCTTAAATAGATCACGCGTAGTTGGCTCAAGATACTTTATAATCGTTGGGGAGTCATATCCAACATATATTCTCATCCTTCTCTGTGGTCCCATTTTAGTTCTTTGTGGTGGAGCAATTGGAACATATAAGGCACATCCAAAAGTCTTAATATGGAATATGCCTGGCTCATGACCCGAAAGAAATTGGGATGGTGAATATCTATGCTCACTAGATGGCCTGATGCGAATTAACTCTGCTGCATGTAATACTGCATGTCCCCACGCTGATACATGGAGTTTAGACCTCATGAGTAATGGTCTAGCTATCAGCTGTATGCGTTTAATAAACCGTTCTGTGTATGGACATGTGCCACGGAGAGTTCCACACTTACCCCCATGGACATACAGTAGTCATTAAACGCTTGGGACGTGAAGTCACCAGCATTATCTAGACGTATAGTCTTTAAAAAAAATCTGGAAAATATGCTCTCAGTCTTATAATCTGAGAAAGCAGCCTTGCAAATGCCAAATTTCATGTGGATAATAGGCAAACATGCAACCATCTAGTCGATGCATCTATCAGGACCATGAAATATCGAAATGTCCCACTAGGTGGGTGTATTGGTCCACATATATCACCCTGAATCCTTTCCAAAAAAATTATGATTTCCTTATTGATCTTTACTAGTGATGGCCGAGTTATGAGTTTCCCTTGTGTACATGCTACACATGTGAGATTCTTTGGGATAACTCTCTTTATATTTTTCTCTTGAGAATTCATTAACCTTTTGCTAGAACCGGGATGGTCAAGCCGGTTATGCCATAAAGTGAAATTTTCGCAGGCATTAGCCTCGATCATACTGATCTTTTATAGTATAGACCAGTAGAGATTGCAGGTATGGTCTCTAGGACTTTCTTATTGCCTTGGACGTTTTCAAACATAATAAGGAACTCTTTATTTCCTTCGTCCTTTGTTTCAAGGTGGAAACCGTTTAATCTTATATCCTTGAAACTCAATAAGTTCCTTTTGGAATTGGGTGAATATAAGGCATTAGAAATCTCTAGATGAGAGCCATTAGGCATCAATAAATAAGCCTGGTCGTGGCCTTAAATAAGGCTGGCCGTACCCACAATGGTTTGTATATTGGCATTTTGCATTGTGAGATTAATGAAATATCTTTTGTCTCTAAGAATTGTGTGGCTTGATCCACTATCCACCACAAGTATACTCATCTCATATTTCATTCTATAAATAACAATATAATCATAACCTCAAAGACTTATAAATAAAACTTGCATATTAGTAAAATCAAACAATAATAGTAATAGAATTCAAAACAAGAAAACATAGAATCAAATAAAACAAACAAGATGTTGAAATTAGTCTTTTAGACAATCTAAGGTTTCATAATCATCTTGACCATCATGGCCTTGGTTAAAATCACCATTCTCACCTTGAACCATATGGGCTTCAAGGTTCTTGCCTTTCAGATTCTCTTGGTAGAAATCACATAAGTATTTAGGAGTTCTGCATATCTTGGCCCAATGATTTTCCATTCAACATCTGTGGCAAAGTGATTTGGTCGAGTAAAATGGCTTAGATATGCCACCTCGACCGCGGTTGTAACCGCCTCGTCCACGGCCATGACTGGGACCACGACCACGGTAATTTTGGTTCCCTTGTCAACGTCCGTACGAGCCATAATTTCCTCAACCGCCACGTCCACTCCATCTACCACAGCCTCGACCGTGTGGTCTATTATCATAGACGTGGTTGATTTCTTTGGAACCTTTCTTTTCTTCTACAGTCTTATTGGCTTCTGATAATGGGGCTGATCCAGGAGATCTCATCTCACTATTCCTCATCAATAACTCATTGTTTGTCTCGGCCAGGAGTAGGCACGAGATCAGATCAGTGTATGTGGTGAAGCCTCGTTCTTTGTACATCTGTTGCAGAAAGACATTACTAGAATGGAATGTAGAGAAAGTCTTTTCTAGTAAATCTTTCTCGGTTACTTCTTCACCACATAGTCTCATCTTTGCGACAATCTTAAACAAGACTGAATTATATTCATCCACAGACTTATAGTCCTGGAATCTGAGATTTCTCCACTCATATTTAGCCTTTGGTAATAGCACCGTTTTCTGGTAATCATATCTTCGATGTAAGGCGGTCCAAAGGTCTAGTGGATTCTCCATAGTCAAATACTGATCTTTGAGACCTTCTGCAAGATGGTGACGAATGAAACTTATTGCCCAGTATCTATTCTTGTCATTCTCATCATTATTCTCGATGATAGTCTCACCGAGTCCTTTTGACTTCAGGCAAATCTTAGTATCCAATGCCCACTGTAAATAATTCTCTCCAATGAGATTAAGGGCAGCATAGTCCAGATTGCATATTTTCGACATCTGAATCAATCACAATCAGATTTTAGAGTTTCATAACTAAAAAAGTTATGCGCATAAAACCAAACAAAGATATCGACCAAAATCAATTATATATCGACCATGGTGCAATCAAAACAACCTAGGGTTTCGAGTTCTATATGTAATGAGGGGATAAGGCCACACGGCCAGGATATGTCATGCAAAGAACCCGGTTTCACATAATATGCAAGCAAACAACTTAATAACCAAAATCGGATTCCATAGGTTTAGGGTTTTCTAATTTAGGGTTTAACAATCCTAAACAATTCTATCAATAGGATTATGGATTAAAAATGCAATCAAAACTACCCGGATTAGGTTTTAGGGTTTTACTAATGCAAGCAAACAATCCGGATTAGAGTTTTGGGGTTTAATAAAATTAGGGTTTAGAAAAAACCGCCTAGAGTTTCTAGGGTTTCCAGATTAGGGTCTAAAAAAACTCTTAGCTAATGATTTCTTAAAACCTCTAAACAATTCATAAAACTGTCAACCAGATTAAGCAATAGATGATTTAGGGTTTTCAAGGCCCTTTTAGGGTTTCAGATTTAAAACATAAAATCTATCAACTTAAAACCTCAAAATCATCAAGCAACAATCAACAATAAATCAAACAGATTTATGAATTAGTTTTTAAACAATCCTAAGCACCCGGTTCTAGGTTTTATGAAAACCTCAAAATAAACATTCAAGCAATCAATCAAACACATTATTGATTCCAATCTATCAACCTAAACAATCCATTGAACCTAGCAATTCTATTTTCCAAATTTAGATTTCTTATTTAGGGTTTTAGGTTCTTTAGGTTTTAGGAATACCTTATGTTTTGATGTGTAGAAAACTGGACCACCTTAGAGAGACAAGGAACCACAGCTGTGCTTAGTCGGAAATGGCCGGAGCTGTCGAGAATTTGTGGTCGGGATCGGATCTGAGCTAATCGTGCTTGATTAGGGTTCTTGGAAAACATGGGCGGCTGGTCAATGAGCTTGCCGAGAAAAGGAAAGTCGGCTAGGGCTTCCACCAGAGAAAAGGAAAGGACCAAGGTGGCTGGCCGAGAAAAGGAAAATCGGCCTAGGAGGCTGGTTTGATCGTCGGTGGCTGTGCTAGGGGTTTTCTTGGTCGGAACTTAGCTAGGGTTTTGAGAGACAACTCGTGCTGATAACGTGTTGTAAATCAATGAGAGAGTAGAGGGAATTTGGTTGTTATATTATTGATCATAGAGGTTCCTTTATATAAGGATTACAAGATATGAAATATGGAAATTATCCAAAACCAAACCAACTAAGAATAGGAAAACTAGTACAACAAGGAAAAGGAAAAACCAGGCCAACATGGATGCCTATGATCTATGCGTGTGGCCTAATGTGCTGTCTTGGTTATGGGCAATCCACTACATGATTTATAATATTCTTAACTTTTAAGAAATCAGCAAGCAGAACACGCTGCTTTATCTGTAACACATTCATTTTATCTGAAACATTTAATTAGAGAGTGAGGCCATTGCTATTCTTAAGAAGAATAAAAATAAAAGAAATTTTAAAAAATAAACAAAAATACCAAAATCACAAGTTTGAGCTTTTAAGAATTTTACAACAAAATCTTGGAACCAATTTTTGTATAACTAATTTGAACTAAAAACTCAAAATTTTACAATGGAGCCAAAATCAATTTTTGGAAAAGTTTTGATGCTTATTTAAGCACCAAACCAGAAATTGTCACTCATTCTTCTCTATGGCTTCTGATGTTGATTTAAATGTTTCAGTTAAAATTATGAAAGTGGTAATTTGTTTGATTTAAACACAATTCCATTGGAATAAGAAGAAGAACAGAGTGTTAACAATAGCTATGAAGTTATTCTTCCATTTAGCTCAGGTAATATTATTTGTTAATCATTCATTTTACTCATTATATTATTTAAAAGAACAGTGTGTTGAGATTCATGTGTTTATTGAAATTGTTTTTTTGTTTATTGAAATATATGTTGGCGTAATCATCTAAATATGAAATCATCTATTTGTTGAAAATATTTGTTTGCGTAATCATCTTCTTAAAAATTTAAAATTTTCATCTTTTATTTTTTTGTTGGACTATATTATAGATAAAAGAATTCAAATAAAATTAAGGAATTTTCCCCACACGGGTGCAATACTAGTATATATATAAACAATATCAATATTTATATATCTAAAAAATATCGTCAATTAAATAATTAGTCAAATGAATATCTGAAATATTTAGTTAGGTACAAAATCTTGAAATCCCCCTATATATTAAAAGAGAAGTCACTTTAATGAATTTTGCTTACGTGTCATTTATAGGTGCAATGTAGAATTAATTCTTTTAATTTGATTCGTTGTTGGCATTTGAATTTTTATTTTTATTTATTTAATTAAAGTTTTTTAAAAGGAAACTAATCCTAGAATTACCTAATCTAATATATATTACCAAATAAACAATTAACCATCTTAAATACATAGAATTAATAGAATTTGTTTATAGAAACAATTAAATTTCACATATTCAATTATAAAAACTTAGAATATACATATAAATACATATTATTATAGAAATAAGTATATAAACGATTTTAAATTTTTTTCTATTAATAATGGATAAAAAATCAAACATTACAGAAAACTAATAATATTTTTATACTCACTCACTATATATATGTATTCTTAAAATATGTTTAGTGAATGCAAAACTGTCAAATGTAATTTTTTATAAAAATCTATCATTTTCCAGAGATAAATGTCGATAGTATAATTGAGTTATTACTTTCAAAAATTATTTAAGTATTTTTATATTTAAAACAGAAAATTATAAGGTATGTCATTTTAAAAAATATGAATAAATGAAAAGGTTTATTATAATATAAAATTACAAAAAATCAAAGCATTATATTAATACATGATTAGAGTTAATATTCTATTCGTATAATTCATATAGCTTTAAGTATAATAAAATTGGCATGTTTATTTTTAATAAGAAAAAAAGAAAAGAGACATAAATAAAAACATGAGTGAATAATAATAAAACCTTTTGTTGTATTCTTCGTTATTTTGTATTTCTACATACATAATTTTTTATTTGTATACCAAAATACTTTTTACGTATCAATATAATTTTAAACTAATTCTTTTTAGGTGTTTATACAACATAAAGAAAAATTGAGCAGGGAAGATAAATATAAAGGATAAGTTATAAAATTGTTAATGTTGAAGATGTAAAATATAACGCAAATTAAATTAAAATAAATTATTTGAAAATAAGGATAAGTATTTTTTGCAGTGTAATAAAATATATGATAACAAAGTTATAACAAAATTTATACAACTAGAATTATTTTGATATATTAAAATTGTTGAATCTCATGTTTATATTAATCTATGTCTAAAATAATGACATCACATCATTTAAGAATTAAGATATTTTATGTTATATAATTATTTAATCAAATTTACTTTTTTGAAATACAGTTATTTAGATTTACTTAAAATATGTATGTAATGAAGTAATTAAGAAAATTAATAATAAGATATCTATTTTTCCAATGAAAATCTTGGTCAAAGGAATTAATGTTTGATAAGATATTGTGAAGATTGGAGAGAATTTTGATAATGAATTTATTTGGTTAGTCAATTGTGATTTTATATTAAATTCTAAATAAATAAATAAAATATGTAAGAAAGGGGGAAATAGAAGGAGATATGGTGTGATAAGGATTAGAGAGTCGATTATGATCATAATGAAGATGAAAGTGAGTATAAGTGAGAGACTGAATATAAGTGAGATAGATTCTGAAATCATTTATTAATATTATGTGAAAATGTTTAGAAGATTTAACAAAATGTGGTGAAAATTTTGCAACCAAAGAGAGATAGAAAGAGTTTTAAAGTGAAATATTGAGGATCATATTAAAGACGAGGGTAAACGAATGAATATATGTGATCGTGAGAGAGTGAATGTCAATTTGAGAGATTTTGAGATTATTTGATCAACTAAGAGAGAGAGAGAGAAAGAAAAAGAGAGCAAGAGAGGTGTACAAAGACGTACAAAAATAATGTAAAGAGAGATACATAATAAACAAAACAAATGTGTGAAAAAATACAAGGAGAAACGAAATGAGTAAGATAGAAAAATATATTAAAAACAGAGTATCTATGTAAAAGAGAAAGAAAGTTACAATATATTTATATATTTATATTATTTTTTATTCATGTAATGTATAGATTATATTAATTTCCGCATAGGCGTGCGGGTCGTCCACCTAGTTATCAAGTAAAACGGATCTTTTAAAATTTCATTATTAAGTTTTTAGATTATATTCTGTTTTCCAATCTGACATTTCCTTTAACTTTTCAAAAAAAAATTGTTAACCGATTTCATTAACAATAAATTATACAATTACATTCATTTATGGAAACTTGTGGATTCAGTATACCATATAACTATCCATTAGAAGAAAAATGATTTTATTGTTGTATGTGTTTTACTAAGAATAAGGTCAGATCCACCATGCTTGAGCCTCCCTGCGGCGGATTGGTAATTTTTCTTTAAAAAAAAAAAAATTGAACCGCATTTACCTGCAAAGAAACTTTAGTAAATCCGCATCCATCCCGTTTGAGTTTGAGGGCTATCCAAGGATTACCCGCAAATAAATCATTAAAATAAAATTTAAATTTAATATATTATTTTTTTAATTCTTAATAATGTAAACAGGTATGTGAAAATCATTTTAATAGTATTGATAAACATCTTTGAAAAATCTGATCTCAAATTCACACTCTAGAAGATCATCCATATGACAACCTTCTATCCATTGGTTTAGCCCGCAAGAATATTTCTTGTAATCTCTCTGTTACGTAACAAAATTGTGACATCCGTCACTTTAAAACCAATAATAATAATATAATAACAACTAAAATCTTCATTATGAACATTAGAATTTCAACATCTATATCAAAAATTCATGATATAAAATAACATCCGAAATATAGATAACGACATAAATCCGAGTGTCCAGAGGATCAAAAAATCTAACATACGAAAGATCCTAAACGCAAAAGCCCAATGTCCAATAGCACCGGTCCAATATAATTACTCATACTCGTCGGTCTCAATGGAAAGGGAAAAAAGGAGAGGTGAGCAACACGGAAGTCACCAGTATGGGATGCTAAACTGCAAATCACAGACTCAGTACATAGCATTGCGACTTTGTAGGCCTAGCTCTAGCATGAAACAAACCACGGTGTCTAATACACCTCACCAAATAACAATCAATACTCTAATAGCACATAGCTATTCTCTGCACCACGCATAGTATATATATATATATATATATATATATATATATATATATATATATATATATATATATATATATATATATATATACTCAGCGTCGCTAGTACAGTCTGTCTCTGTAACTCCGCTCATCGTAGCATCGAATGCAAACGTCTCCATCACGTCCCACACAGTAGCGTCGAAGCTCAAACGTCTCTGAGCTCACGCCCGTACCACACCGTAGCGTCGAAGCTCAGATAGCTCTGAACTCACGCCCATACCACATCGTAGCGTTGAAGCTTATACATATTTGAACTCACGCCCTCTCACATCATCTCTACTCGTAACTATGTATATACATATATATAATAATTCTTAAATCATTCATCTCACACAACCGTTCTAATATCCTATTTCCAGTTACACAAAGGGCTGTTCGTTTCTTCATTCAAATGATCCATTCGAATGGAGATGAGCTTTTTGTTCGTTTAGACACAAAAAGTACAATTCATTCAGATGATCCATTTGAATGATTTTTGGAAATTTAGGCTTAATTTTAAAGTTCATTCAGCTGAACGAATTTGGATCATTTGAATGGAGATGGTTCATTCAAAATGGTATAATGTCTATTATACCCCTGTTGTAATTCATAAATTACAAACTGAAACATAAAATTATTCCGTGACACACGAAAACTGGAAAAACCCATAAAATCTCGTTTTCCCTAAAAATCCAAAAATCTCGTTTTTCCGCCAAATCCGAAAAATCTCGTTTTTCCTAAAAACCGAAAAATCTTGTTTTCCCTAAAAACCGAAAAATCTCGTTTTCCCGCCAAATCCAAAAAAACTCGTTTTTCCTAAAAGCCGAAAAATCTCGTTTTCCCGCCAAATCCGAAAAATCTCGTTTTCCCTAAAAACTGAAAAATCTCGTTTTCCCTAAAAACCGAAAAATCTCGTTTTCCCGCCAAATCCGAAAAATCTCGTTTTCCCTAAAATCCGAAAAATCTCGTTTTCCCTAAAAATCCGAAAATCTCATTTTTCCGTCAAATCCGAAAAATCTTGTTTTTCCTAAAAACCGAAAAATCTCGTTTTCCCTAAAAACCAAAAAATCTCGTTTTCCCGCCAAATCCAAAAAATCTCGTTTTTCCTAAAAACCGAAAAATCTCGTTTTCTCTAAAAACCGAAAAATCTCGTTTTTCCGCCAAATCCAAAAAATCTCGTTTTCCCTAAAAACCGAAAAATCTCGTTTTCCGCCAAATCCGAAAAATCTCGTTTTCCCTAAAAACCGAAAAATCTCGTTTTCCCGCCAAATCCGAAAAAATATCGTTTTCACTAAAAACAGAAAAATCTCGTTTTCTCTAAAAACCGAAAAATCTCGTTTTCCCGCCAAAACCGAAAAATCTCGTTTTCCCGCCAAATCCAAAAATCTCGTTTTCTCGCCAAAATCTCAAAATCTCGTTTTCCCGCCAAAATCACAAAATCTCGTTTTCCCTAAAAAATCGAAAAATCTCGTTTTCCCGCCAAATCCAAAAAATCTCGTTTTTCCGCCAAAACAGCAAAAATGCATTTTCCCGCATTGTTGGAGGTTGATTTAGTTTAAATATATTTTAGACTAAATAATATTAATTAGTATAGTTATAATTAATAGCAAACATATGATTAAATCAAAACAAGGGTATATATGTAATTTGTTTATCAAACTCATTTGAATGGAAATAAAAAAAAAGAAACAAACATGAAATTCATTCAAATAGTTCATTTAGATGACTCATCTAGATGGAAAAACGAACAATCCCTAAAATCTGGATGGATCATTTAGATGGATCACATAGATGGATCAGCTGAATGGAGATTATAAATGGAGAAACGAACAGCCCCCAAGACTCTTAAATGGATTCGATTCACAGAGATGGAACATGTTTCGAAACTAGACTTTTCATAATACTAGTACTAAACTAGCTCGAAATTGAAACGTATTAGCCCTCACCTTAGAAAATTAGAAATGGTGTCTATGAACTCCAGCTGCTCGAATAGACTGCAAATCTGAAATCAAGACGAAAATTATGTTTAGAACGCTCTTCGAACGGTTAAATACAGGTCTGGTCAAAGTTTACATAAAAGTCAATCCACTGGTGAAAGGTTAACCCGGTCAACCCTTAAACATAAATCAATTTTACCTAAACAATCGGTATTCATTAACCAAAATTGATTTTAATTGAACCAGCCGATTTACGCTAACCGAAATTAAATCAATTTAACTAGCCGGTTCATCCTAACCAAAATCAAATTGATTTTAACCGTTGATTTACCCTAACCAAACCAAAATCAAATTAAACCAGTCAAACAACTGATTGACCCAGACACAGAGTCGACTCGGCCAAGTTGACCTAGTCACCGGCAGCGACGGCGGAGGACAACGGTGGCTTATCAGCGGAGACGGTGGTCTAGCGGTGGTCTGGTGGCGGTGAGGCGGCGGTCTGGCGGCGGAGACGATTTCCAATGGCGGTACGTAATATGCATGCGCATGCTTGGGGAAACATTTCATGGCGCATGTGGCTTCATCCGGACTCTGACTGAGGTGTGGTCGGTGGCTACGGCTTCGTCTCGACGACAGGAATACGATGGTGACCTTGCATGCACGATATTCTCAATAATTAGGAAGTTATGGTTGATTTACTAAGCGATCCGAAACTAACTCAAACACAAGGTTGTTTTGGTGGTTACGAATGGTGGTGACGAGCTCGTCGAGGTCTTGACGTGTGATGGCTCCGACGATCTCTGGTAGCTCAGCCTCCATGAAGTTTCCCCACTCTTCTTCTTGAACTCTTTTTTTTTCTCTCTCTCTAACTTATAATCTTTTTTCTCTTGCAGATTTGGTGAAGAAACAAAACTGAGAAATGAGTATTTATAAATAAATTTCGAAACCAAAATTGTGTCGTTACAAAAATGTTTTAAAAAACAATATATTTCTGTTTTGGGGGGTTTTGTAATCTTTTTTGCTATTTGTTTTGATTTTATGCAAGAAAATGTTCAAAAAACAATATATTTTTTGTAGTCTCTCTGTTTTCTGATGTCTACTACTCTTCTTTGATTTTCCCTAAATTTAAGAGCATATCTTAACACTCAAAATATAGTTATTTTATATAGTTTACAAGTTTTATTACATTACTACCAAAAAACTATCACATGACCTTAACAGAATTTATTTTTTCTATGCGGTAGATATGGGAATGATCTTTTTCTTAAGCTTACTACGGAGAAAAATGTAGAACTGTCCAAAGCGTCAAAATGAAGGGATTTTTTTTTATTAACTAAGGGGTCCCAAACCGGGGCCCAGACTAATACTTCGAAGCCCACAAAAGTCACATCATTTCCACCCCAGAAGTAGTAAAGTGGGTCGGGTGGCCCAAGATAGAAGTTAATCTGAGGGGGAGCTATTCAAACCCACGATCCTTAGAATCATTGTGAGCCGCCTCACATCACTCGACCACCAACGTCAGGTTCAAAAATGAAGGAACTTTTCAAAAAAAAAAGAAGGAAATAAATAACGTAGACCTTATATTAGAATATACCAAAATCAAGATTAATATGATTCACATTCTCTTATAGCCTCTCCAAAAACAACCTTATATTTGAAGTTTATTAAATTTTATATTTAAAGTTTAAGGTGTTCTTCTCTAAAGATAAACCTTAAAAACCCTTTAAATTTTTTATTGTATTACATTATAGTCTTTATTTTTAGATAAAAATCAAATAAAATTAGAAAACTTTTATAACAATTAAAATAATTAAATTATTTTATTAATAAACGGTTACCTTTTAATAGAAAATTACATATAAATAAAAGGTTTAAAACTATTACATATTAATAAATTGTTTTAGTAGCAAATAAACATGAAGAAAATGCTGAAAACTATTACATATTTATTTAAATACTTTTATATTCATTTCAATTTATATGTAAAAGTTTAATTTATAAGAATTTATATATATATATATATATATATTTATTATATAAAAGATATAAAATTGTATAGATTAAAATGATAAATAAGAAAGTTATCAAGACTATTTAAAAGATATAGAAGTACAAAAATTAAAAAAATATGAAACCTTAAATATAAGGTTTCACTATAAACATTATAATTTGAGGTTTTGAGGTTACTCTTTGAAGACATAAAATCTTATATTTGAAGTTTTAAAATTGTTCTTGGAGATGTTCTCATCAATTCCATAACTCAAAATTCAGAAATGTATTTCCCCTTGGTATATGAAACCAACGAGTGTCCTTCAAACTTTCTAAATGAAGTATAACTCTAATTTATAGACCCACGATTTCACATGAAAAATATAATAGGTTCATACGAAGGTGTGAATACTAATAATGTAAACTTGTACATTAGTGGTGGTCCTTTATCGATTCTAGGGGAAAAGCTAAGTTTATGATTTAAAGAAAATGAAAATAAGCTAAGTTTTAAATTTTGGTAATTGGCACCATGTTCATGTGTCAACTAGTTCACAGCTAGTTATCACCACAAGATTAAAGGAAGAAAATTTTGACACACGTTTAATCTTCATTTCTTTTTTATACGAATCTGTTATAATGCAAGTTATATTCATAATCTTTATCTTTTTGAAACACTTTCATAATCTATTGTTAGTTATTTTTACCGGTCTACGCATTACCTCAGTGCCAAGAGCTTCTCTTCTTTAATTACAAATATATTTATATATCAAGTATACAATAAAATGATGATAATACTGATTGAATTGTACCTATTTATAAATTTCAAAATAGCATAAAACAATACGGACTTTTAGTGATGATTATGTGCAAAAAACTATAAACACTAACTGTTGATAGAAAAAAAAATAATTAAAACCTCAATAATGCATGAATGGATTCTCTCTAGTGTTGGTCTAGTGGTTTCCACTAAAGGAGAAATTGCCATGTTGTTCCACGCCAGGGATCAATTCCCTTCTAGTTTGAAATTATTAGCTTCACATGTGGCCATGCGGATATGGACAATTGATTTCGACCTATTTGAATATCTAGGAGAGGATCAATCTGTGGGCTGTACTTCCACTCGGAGATTAGTCTGTCTCTTTAATAGATCCGGGTTTAATCATTTTGTTATTCAAAAAGATGCATTTTGTCATCTTTTGCTCAGATTGTTTGAATTTTTTTGTTCATTTTCACATTCATGTATTTTCTCAAATTCCTTCGAGTTAAGGGATCATTGAAGGGTTCGCATCCAAAAAAATTACTATGACAAAAGGAACTTGAATAAAAGACTTCAAAAATTGTTTTTTTAGGAAAAAGAAAAGGAGTTTAGACATACAAGTAGTCGCATATATTATGATTGGTCGGTAAATTTTACAGGAGTAGGATTTTAAAACCACGACAAAAGGAAATTGAAAAAAAGGAGACAACAGAACTTCATTATGGCCTTTATATTACAAAGATAAAATAGCATATCATTACCAGTCACGTGTGATGATAAATAAGTGGGAACGTTATGTTATTAAACATATATATTGTATAGATTATCATCAAAATATAGACCCTATGATAAATAAGTGGGAACGTTATGTTATTAAACATATATATTGTATAGATTATCATAAAAATATAGACCCTATCTATTGTATAACTAAATCGTTATAATTATAATGCAGATAAGGTTTCATAAGTACATACAAAAGCAGGATTACCAAAGTCAAACCCTCTGCTAAGCTTTCGCTTAGGTGTCCCCTTTTCTCTGTTTCTGATATGTCTTTTTTTTTTTTTTTTTGTGAGCAAATGTTTCTGATATGTCTACTTTAAAACCTGCTCAGGAATTTGACCCGAAAAAAAATGCTCAGGAATAGCTTTTTTTTGTTCGAGAACAAATTCAGGAGTGTGTTTACGGTTCAGTTACAAAAAAAAAAAAAATGTGTTTACGGTAAAATTGTTTTTGTAAATAAATCGGAGTTGATAAATTTGGGGGTGGGAAAAAACATAGTCGCTGAGGAGAAATCAATATTAATATTGTGTTTTGTCAACTAATAAATTTAAAATCATATTATGACAAAGAGGGTTAAAACCTAAAACTATATTATTTTCTATGAGTTTGAGTTTGAGTACCATAACAAAAAGAGTACGGTAAAATGTTTAACAGCATCTTTATTGATTATTTTTTTCTAGAATATTTCACAAACATAATATTAGTTTATCAAATGTAATTAATTTGTATAATTAGATATTAGAGTATAAAAAATCGGTTAATCATATAATGTCAATTTTCATTAGAGTTTCTCCAAAATTTGAAAGTTTTTCTTTAAACACGATTTTCTTTTCTTTTTTAATATTGAGAAACTCAAATTAATTGAGAAACAAGCTATCCATTAAATTCTAAACCTTTTCTTCCATTTTAAATTGGCATCATTTGAGAAATGTGGGTGATTGTGGGTTGTTTGGACTAGAAAAAACTAAAAAAAAAAAAAGATTTAAAAATAAGTCTCTGAGAAAACTATTGCGTAGGAGTTGTGACTTTATTTACAAAAATCAACTAAACAACACCTAATTATAACTTGTTGAATCTTGACTGACTAATAGACATTACATAAAAGGAGGAACGAAACTGCTCTAAATAAGTCATTAATTATGCTACTGTCTCAGATAGGCCTGGGCATTTTACCCGGACCCGAAGACCCGACCCGAAACCGACCCGAAATAATTCGGTCCGGGTAGGAACCGGCCCGATCAAATTACCCTATCGGGTCTTGTTGTAGAGGACCCGTGGGTCTTGGACCCGACCCGGACCGAACCCGAAACCCGATGGGTACCCGAAATAATAATGTAAATTAAATAAAATGCATTAAGGGGGACTCGAAGACGGGTTGTTTCTATAGAGAGTAAGAGGGTCAACCACTAAGAGACAACAAATTGTTGTTGTATCTCGCATAGTTTAATATTTATACACAGTTTAATATAATAAAAACATAATTTTTGAATAAAATTTTGAATATTTTTGGATATATAAATATTTTCGGATATTTTTTGTATATTTAGGTATTTTTAGGTCGAATCTGAACCGAACCCGACCCGGAACCGATCCGAATCTGAACCGATAAATTCTAATTACCCGAATGGGTCCATCTATCTAAGACCCGACCCGGACCTGGTACGACCCGAACCGATCCGGAACCGAAAATTTGAAATTACCCTATCGGGTCCTAAACTTCTAGACCCGAAAGATCCGGACCCGAAAGGACCCGACCCGAACCCGACCCGAGTACCCGAATGCCCAGGCCTAGTCTCAGAGGCGGAATGTGAAAGCAGTTGGAGAAGTTGTCAAAGCCAGGGTTCTCATTTGATGCTTTAAAACCATTTTCTTATCTTTGAAAACCTGGGAACAAATCAGAGAAGTCAAGACGAGAGAGTGTGTGGGTACAGCAAGTTTTGGTTCACTTAGGTAATATTTCGTCATGGATTTGTTACATACTTAACAATCCAAAATAAACAATCCACATGAGCAACCGAGCAAGAACTCACAAATAGGAGTACATTCATATTTTTGGTTGGAAGTAGGATAATAGGAGGGTTTCATTTTCATTATCCCTGTTGTTTATATTGTTTGACCATTCTGTCCACTAGGGCTATTCCGCTGCCAGATCACTCTCGATTTAGTGATCTAGAACCACTTGGCTGTATCTGGTTTGATTCTGGCCCTGTCAAGTTTATAGTTTGCGATCTATTACATTGCTTATGATATGTGGGGATTAAGATGAGGCTAGAGATTATTATTTACTTCTATATGTAAAATGTATGAGTTTATACGTTTGTTAAAGATAATTAGATGTATTAGTGATTTGAAGATTAAAAAAATTCCTTCTGTGCTATGCACAAAATGAAAAGCCAAGTCCGAAACATTAGCACCTTAATTATGTAAATACGAATAACTACATTACAGCTGTTTCTAATTCTTAACAAAATTCAAATAATATATGAGTTTTGATTTTATTTGCAGAATGATAAGAGTTATTTTAAATTGAATCTATATGGTTATTCATAAATTAAATACATTTGGTCCATATGTGAACTACACCTCTATTTAAAAATTAGTTTAAACATATTTAGAATATCTCATGTTAATCAGAAAAATTAAATTAAATACGTTTCTTGATTTTTGTTGGGTCTACAGTCTACTACACTCCCCCCCCCCCCCATCATCCATATACGTGAGTGAGTGGCATAATCAAAGGGTCCCTGATCATAACAATATTTTATTTGAATTTGCAAACGATGAGAATCTCCTTTTACTCTACTAGTTTTTGTAATCTTCCAAAAAGCTTGTGTTATGTTTGACTTTACAGCCATGCAAATCCAGATCACAAATTTGCAATGTCGGTCATATTCACGGACAGTTCGACCTGCGCGAATATTGCATATTTTCCTATGTTATGTTAGTTTTTTTTTTTGAAAAAGTTATGTTAGAAGTTGCCTTTTTTTTAACATGAATGAGTTATTAAAAAAAATGAATGAGTTGTTTTAGGTTTTGATTTTTAAGTTGCCTTTTGTACTTTTAAAATAAAAATATTATTAATAGTGAAATGTTTTTTTTTTTTGAGAAATATTAATAGTGAAATGTTTATCCTGAAAATCACTCTAAAAAGTAAAAACTACGAACAGTCATCCTCTTAAAGTTTTTTAGGACTATTGTAGTCAAATTACGTGATGTTATATCTCCAAACAGTCACACACCATACGCGTTACCCACCGAGCTAATTTTGTTTTATTATTTTTGTAGTTAAGTAAGAATCCACAACTATTCTTTTATTTAATTTATAACAAAATAGGATGAATTTCAGTCGTCAATTATAGGATGACAGGCGGAAAGTTTTTATTAAATTCAAAACGTGATAATGTGTCTATGTTTAGATATAGAGATTCACCTGTAAACGACAAAAGAATACTAAGATTGGTTGTCTTTACCAAAGAACAAATATATAGAGATTTACCACTTATAAACATATAAATAGACATTTACCTACGGAAATACTTAAAAACATATAAATAGAGATTTACCTACGCCCTACGGAAATACGTTAAAACATACTCAATTTCATTTTAGTTATATACAGATTAAAGAAACATTTAATTTTACATATTTTTAAGATAAAATACAATTATCTATACACCTAACCGAATATTATATAAAACTAATAAATTTTGTTTTGAAACTCTAAAATCACATTTAATTTATGACAAAAAAATAAATCTAAAATAACAAATATTCTGAAATGGAGGAAGTATTTGACAAAAGTAACCATACAGTTTAATCATTTGTGAAATACAAAACTAAAATTTAGAATGTTTATAAAAGAAAATTGAGGAAATGATTAAAAGACAAAGCACCTCAGTCCTCAGAAATTCAATCTCACTAAACATCTAACAATAACACGCGTGTCATCACTTCCTCCCTATCATACATTTTAATGCACTTAGTTAAAAGACAAAGCACCTCACTTGATTTCTTTAAAAGCAAAATTGATTTTAAAGTTATGAGCTAACTTTATTACCATCCAATGAAAAAGGTCGACGAGTGTTTATTATATATAAATGCGCAGCTGCATCAGTGCAAAGTCTTTCGGGAGTTTTAAATATTTATTTAGCAAATGTAGGACTCTAGACCAATAGTGTCACTATAATTATTGTGTGTAGGAATAATGTCTATATATATATATTCAAACTTTTAACAGTAGTGTAAACTTCTATACTTTCATTTCAATTGATGTTTAAGGTTAATGCACATAATTTTCAAAAATACAATTTTTGCTCTCTCTCCATCATTATAAGTATAGTTTAAGGTTTTTCTTTGTAAATTAAAAATGATTAATTTTTCTATTTTATCCCTATTTAATACATTATTTTATTTTTTTTTATTAATTAATGAGTTAAATATATGAGTAAAGACTGAAAAAGATTTATATTAACCTTCAAAATATAAAACGACGCTTATAATAAAATAAATTTTAAAGCTAAAACGACACTTAATATGAACGAAGAGAATATATAACTTATCTTTTAATTACAAAAAAACATCATTAAATAAAATTAATCTAACCAATAAAAATAATAATTTATTATGTAGCTGGTCATAAATTTGAAACCGTATTAAATTTTTACTTAAAATAATAAAAACATCAATTATTTTGCAACAAAAAAATGTTCTAGTATCAAATATACTAAAACAGAAGGTATGTTACCACCAGAGTTTTTTATGTTATCACCAGCGTTAACTAGCAAAATATTACTAGAATTTGGGAGACATGTCATGTAACACATTTTCATTCAACTGGCTACAGACCAACTTTAAACTTACCCCAACCCGATCTAAATCAGTCAGTAGTCTGTTTCTGAACTCAAGCAAAATAAGACATTGCAAACTTCGTAAAATGTTTGGTTTCAATTGCATATCACTAAGAGTATATTTTCCATCTTTTTGTGTGAACCACAGTACTATTTTTGTTTTTAATACCAGTTATGGATTTTATCACGACGGTCATTCCGAATACATCCACCTAAACCCTAAAACCTTTTTTTTTTAACATAAACCCTAAAACTTTAAATGCTCATATTCAGATGAGTAAGAGTTAACTAATGTTTGATAAAATAAATTTAAATTACAAATTACTCCCTCCGTTTTATATTAAGTGTCGTTGTAGAGAATTTTTTGTGTTACAAAATAAGTGTCGTTTTCGGTTTTCAATGCAAAATTTATTAATTTTATTATGTAATTTGTTTTTCTATTGGTTAAAATATGGTTAGGTGTATGGGTAATTGTGTTTTTATATAAGAAATATGTAAAATTAATTGTTTTTTTAATCCGTGTGCATAGCTGTAGAGTGACACTTATATTGAAACAGAGGGAGTAATTAATAAACAATTTATTCGGCAAACCATCCGTTCATCGAGTTTTTAATAACCATTTATTCATACATTTTTCGTCAACGATATAAAACAAAACGACTCATTTATACATTTTTAAATTATCACACTTATTTCTTGGGACAAACTCTTTTCTCAATATAGTTAAATAGCAAGAAATATATGTTACCCTCCTTTTCTTTTCGGTTACAAATAAATAACATGACATTTCTTTCCAGTTTCATATATATATACACTACCTACAAAAGAAGTTAAAGAAACCAATAAAAAAAAGAACCAATAAAACAAAAATTTATATAATTGTTCTAAAAAAATCTATATAAAACAAAAAATAAGAAAAAAAAAAACATAAATGATCAGTAACAGTGGAAAATACACACACATGTGGTGTATATATATATAGGAGTATGGGAAGAGGAGATTGGTTGTCTTCTCTGTCTTGTAATATAAAGAAGCTAGAAAGTGTTTTAATTTTCCAAGTGTCGGTGAATTCCCAAACCTTCTCTTCTTTCTTCTCCTCACGTCTTTAAACTCTCTTCCCTTCGCATGTAACCCTTTCGTCTCAAGAAACACAGATCGCTAGTAAACGCCAATGATTCTGTGATTTTTTTTTTTTTGGAATTTTCAATGGAGACGGGAGCGAAAGTAACGGCGGCGACGATGGGGATGGGGACGAGGAAAAGAGATCTGAAACCGTACAAAGGGATACGGATGAGGAAATGGGGGAAGTGGGTGGCTGAGATTAGAGAACCCAACAAGCGTTCGAGGATCTGGCTCGGCTCTTACTCCACTCCTGAAGCGGCGGCGAGAGCCTACGACACTGCTGTTTTCTACCTCCGTGGTCCTTCGGCGAGGCTCAATTTCCCGGAGCTTTTGGCCGGTCTCACGGGTTCAGGCGGTGGAGATATGTCGGCGGCGTGTATAAGGAGGAAGGCGGCGGAGGTTGGTGCTCAGGTGGATGCGCTCGGAGCGATGGTGGTGGTGAAACCCGACGAGAGTCTCGGTGGTTACGAGGATAAGGAGGATGGTCATGGGCTTAAGAGCGGTTACGGGTCATTGGAACGGGTTGATTTGAATAAATTACCCGACCCGGAAAATGAGGACGACGACCAATGGGTGAAGAGGAGATAGAAGTTAAAAAAAAAAAAATAATAAAAAAGTAGTTGTAGAATAAGAATGTTTGTCTCTATGATGCGCCTCTATGATACACCGTGGTTGTTAAGATGCGCAGTCCATTTTATTTTTGTTACATCACTCGATGGAAGATTTAAAACGCACATCACACATTTGCCACTTACAATTTGCAAATAGATTGCAAGTGAATTAGCTATGATGATTCAACGGATTGTACGGTCTTTGGTATTGACGGCACACGTATTCGATTGGAGGGCTACTCAATAGGTTGAATACAATTGGTTGTTACATGTTTTGGTCGGTTGGTTTACTTTCAGAGGTGTTCTGATTTCGTGTGTCATGATTAACATAAGAGAATAAGTATTTTTTACGTGTTCGTGCTTCTTTTGCGAAAGAATCGGCGCATATACTTAAACTACTCTATAAATTAATGAATCTCTAAGAGAATGAAAAAGTCTAATCTGACTTGAAAACAACTAATCTATGGGATCTTCTATCAACTATTCATATATTTTTGTGTTTTAAACAACATGACACATAATCTGGCTCATAGTGCTTGCACAATGTTTTCTGGTAACAAGTATTAGGGTTTGATTCATGCAAAGTTGCAAACTAGTTTAAGAAATTGCATTTAGTAACGTAGAGGTGCTTTTCTTTTTTGGCAAACGTAACGTAGAAGTGCTAGTGCACATAATCTCGGCAAATTAGTTATATTTTTATGTTTGAATTTATTTTAACTACTAATTTATTTATATAAAATGTAATATTACACAGAAGATAATAAAGAAACAGCCATATTCAAATCGAAAATAAAAGATACCATTATTACATAAAATAAGAGTAGCTTTCTTTTGGTCTTCTTAATACGATCTTCATGTTTGAATTTGTTTTATTCGTTCAAAATTTTTACATACCAATAAATTGTATATTAATTTTTTAAACATAAATCCTGTAATATTTTCAGTATTGTTGAGTCAGTTTTTCTGTTACCCCATCATAAAGCAAATAATTCAAAAACATCTCAACAGGGGAGAATAATATTTTATCTGCGGTTGGGGATGAGAAATCTATGTGTTGGAAAGAAAGTAAGATTTGAACGAATACAATTGTGGAGGTTGGTGCAACTCTGTCACTGTCCTAACAACTAAAGCTCTCAAATTATCGTAACCACTAAAAGTGATTTGATGTGTTTTGAGGATAATGTCAAGAGCAAATTACAGCTTCTCAGTTTATTCGCATACTGTTTTATTTATTTTTATTGAGGCAGAGGTAGTCGGCAAGATTCTTCTGTTGATATTTGTTTCTTTTATCATGACCATTTAGCAAATTCTAAAACGTGCAAAGCGAGAAACGGTTTACAACGGGTGTTGTGTGAAACTAAAGATTGGACAAGTCTTGTGACCACAAACACAAGACAAACTTTTTCCAGACATGTTATGTGTGATCCCACAAGTTCAACAAAAAAGAAGAATTAGGAAAAGAATAACTTTTTTTCTGTCAATAACCCACTCTATTAATCAAATTTTGGTCCATGGTAACAATGTTCCTGGGAACACCTTTATCTGACCCTATATGACTTATGTGGGAGAAGAGAACGCCTCGTCTAGCTTCCTTAGATAAGAAATCTGCTCACTTATTGCGGATCCTACACTACAAGAAAACACATCGATTCCTAGGGACGATTTCCTCGGAATGTCGTCGGAATCAGGCGATTCCGACGATATTCCGAAAAAAATTTTCCTCGGAAAAATCTCCTCGGAATCGCAGTTTTCGTCGGAATTTCCTGGGAATATTCCGAGGACATTCCGACGGACAATATTCCGAGGACATTCCGAGGATGTTTTCCGATGGAACCGTTTGTCGGAATTTCAACGAAAATTTCCGAGGGAAGAAACTACTCGGAATATTCCCAGGAAGCCATCCGTCGGAATATTCCGAGGACTTCAATCTCTCGGTAAATTCCGAGGAAATGTATTCCTCGGAATAATCCGAGGGATGGTATTCCTGAGAATATTCCGACGGAGATTCCGAGGAATGTTTTCCCTCAGAATATTCCGAGGAATATCATTCCTCGGAAATTTCGTAATTTTTAATTTTTTTAAAAAATTATATAAATTTATTTTTAAAAAATTAAAATTCAAAATTAAAATTTTTAAATTGAAAATTGAAATTCAAATAAAAACATAATATAGATAATGTTAAAAAGTAATATTCAAAACAGAAATTCAAAACAGAAACAAGAAATAAAAAGAACTACTCCTCGTCGTCGTCGTCGTCGAAGTTATGCTCTGGGAATTGCTTCAAGAACGCCTCCATCATCTTCTCACTCCGCCTCCTTTCTG